>PVKB01001015.1:0-35944 GCA_004027205.1 Ctenodactylus gundi | reverse complement strand
CTAGCAGGGAGGGCTGCTGTTGGATTTAAGCACGGTGTGATCACGAAATACAGTGAGTATTTAAGTTTTTAAAAAATCGTTAAAGACACATTGCCGGTAACCCCCTCAGTTTCTTCCCCTCACGGTGCACACGCTTATCCCACCATTCCTGCCACTCTCTGAAGTGTTAAGTGTCTTTAGCTGCACTGTTGCGGCTGCCTCGCAGGCTGCATCAATTCAACAGCGCCTACCTTTCCGATCATTTTGACTGTGGGGAAGAGCCAGAAGGCAGATGGTGCCGGATCTGGTGCATAAGGTGGGAGAGGCCACAGTGCAACGTTCCTATGAGCTGCCTCTCCACTGGAGGGCCCGGGGCAGTCATAGTCACTGTAGTTTTGGCCGCACCTTATCTTGGAGAGATATGTAAGAAAGGGAACTTCCAGAACTGCTTCAGAAAGTGGCAAGAACAACAGGGTGTGTTTGAAGCACGAGGAAGTATTTTGAGTCTGATTACTGGCCATGTGTCTGTAACTGTAATGCCTTTTAATAAATTTAAACACACACCGTATGGTGTGAGCAGCCTTTGTATCTCCATTTCCAGAACCTTACCAATAGCAAGGTATCTGGTTGCTCAACAACTAGAGGTAAAGGCAGCTGCTCCAGGCCCCGGAAGGTGAGGGCCCAGCAGCCTTGGAGACGGGCTTTGGAGCGGGTCCTGCCTTCTGCTAAAGACATATGGCAGTGGTTTCCCAGGATCATCGCCCAGTCAGGGTTTCCAGCATAAATGCTTCCAGCCGTACCTTCCACCATGGACAGGAACTTCTAAGACAGGATCTTGGCTGATCTCCACTCAGCTCACATGGGGCCCCCGCCAGAGCAGGAGTGGGTGGTGCAGCTTTGGAGGACGCCATGTGCCCTGTACACCTGGGCTGTGGCGTTTGGCTATCTGGCAGGTGCCAGATCCACTCTCTGCTGTAGCTGAGGGAGGCGCAGTGGAATCTCCTGGGGGAGCCCTCAGAACTTCTCATACCTACTGCTGAAACACACCAGGTGCCCTGATATGCTTTCAGGTGCTACACAATGATGCTCTGCTCAACAACAAACCACACAGACCAGGATGACCCTGCAAGATTTGAACAGAGCCAAAACAATTCCCATTACCCAGTGACATCACAGCCATGTATCCTCATAGCCCAACACATTTCAATGTGCTTGTGGTGTTGCTGGTGCAAACACAGCCAGTGTGTTTCCTGTCGTACAAAAGAACAGCACATTCAACTCTAAATGTCCTAAGTATTACTATAAATCTCGGTATTTTAAGTACTACATACAGTCCCTAATGCTTTGCAATGTTAATACGTGACTATGTTAGTGGTGTTATGTTTACTACACTATGCAGTTTAATTATTATTTTAGGTCTCCTTTCCCTTATAAGAGTTTCCTGTAAAGCAACTGGCTGTGTTACCTGAGCAGCAGTCTGTCCACGTCATGCTCACTGTGTGTCTTGGCTGCATCCCGCGGCCACATGAGGTGACTGAACTCTAGGATGTCTGTGTGGTGATGCAATCACCTGAGCATGTGTTTCTCAGAACATGTTCCTGTTGCCAAGTGATGGATGACTGTAACCAGCCCGCGGTGGCTGCCTGAGCTTGGGGAGTCTCGGAAATGCTGTTGGTTAACTGATCCGGAATAGACTGCATATTGCAATATGAAGCCGAAACTGAGAACTCTCACTAGTTGCTCTTAAAAAAAAAAAAAAAAAGCTGCTACCAGGTAAATGGTGACGCCTTCTGCATCCACTCCATATTTATTCAGAAGCTGTTATTTCAAAGTCACTGAGGAAGGACTGAGTTTGAGACCCTGTTCTGCAGAGGTGTTAGGTTGAGGAAAAGAATCATTTAGCTGGTTCTGTCATGCACAAATTAAATCGCCTGAGACTAGAGCCTTGGCACCAGCTAAACTCACAACAAACGTCACACATTCTTCCCATGACCATCTCCTGCTGAGTCCACCCTCATGGCCAGTAGGAGAGAAGGTAGGAACTAGATATACAATCTGTAACCGTATTTCTCAAACTTCAGCTAGGCAGGGATTCCTGTGACTCCCCTGCTAGGTGGGAGTTCACACAGCCATGCTAGCCAAGGAGTCCAGCAGCACAGAGCGATCACATGAAGGCAGGCTGTGCTGAATCTGGAGAGCGCCCTTCCATGTGGAAGCGTATTTCTAACCAACCCTTCACACGACTGGTGCATGGACTTCTCTTTGAGGACTGATGGTTAAGGTTGTATGAGCTCACTTAATGCTTCTGATAACCCCAGGAGCTGATTAGTGGAGTGTTTGGATCATGGGCTCTGGGCTTAAGACCTGTCGTATCATGTAAAAGCTGTGTGATCCCAGAAATACTAGTTAATATTTTTGTGCTTAAGTTTACCCATGTGTAAAAAATAGGAGAGTAATGACATGCACTTTGTAGTGTTGCTCTGAGGACAGAGTCACAGACTAGGTAAGACAGGCCCAATGTCACCCTGATGGCATACGTACTATTTTTCTTCTGACTCCCAGTCTCATTTTGTCCCCACAACATCCCTTCATGTCACTAGTGAGCCCCTGCAGCCACCTCACACCCTCCTGCCTGCAAGAAATGGCCGTTTTCTCCTGCTGCCTGTAAGAAGCTGGCAAAGTGTTCAGCATTTCCCACTGCATACCTGCAGGCCTCACTGACTGGAACTGTACCTCTTTTCTTTTTTTCCCTATCATCTTTTATTTTCCTCTTTAAATTTACATTTTGGGCTTACCCTATAAGAGAAACCATGCTACATATAACCTCTGTGTCTGATTTACTGCTTGCTTCCCTCCTACAAACGTCTTTCCCAGAGCCAGACTAGGTTCCACATTTCCCGAGCCTTCTGGCCACCAATCAGCTGATTGAGTCAAGTTTGATGAAGCCAGAAGGAAGATAGCCCATCTTCTGAGCCTTTATTTCTATGAACACTCTATGGTTTATAGGACTGTGTGTTTGAAAAGAGGGGTACTGCTAAGCATATTTACTATAACACAGGCAGTAATAACTCCTAAAGATTGCTAGAAGGCTTTAAGGAAGTCTACAAGATCTTGAACATGAAAGACATAAGCTTCAGATTTCCAGTTACTTCAGGGAGCCTTGACAGCCTTGCTTGGTCTCCGGGCCTCTGATTTCCTCCTTTGTAAAAATGGTGGCATGGGAGAAGTGTAGCTGTCAGACACAGCGGTAGAGAGCTGAGCCCCACAGTCAGGGCTGCTTGGAGTCCCCGCTCTGCCTGCTGCATGACAATGGGCATGGTTTGGCTCTTAGATTGAGCACCAGTGATAGGAGGAGAAAAATTTTTAACTGACAGGGCCATTTAAAATTAACACTCCACAGAGGTATAATTTACATGAAATACAAGATGTGAACAAAATACACTGTGAATGTTAAAATTTTTTAAATGTATTATAGTAAAAGACATACTGCCATTAATCCCCCTCTACAGACTCCTCCCTGCTCCTAATGCACCCACCCCACCACTCTGGTCACTCGTGGAAGCAGTTCTGGACGTCCTCCTTCGTGAGTCCCTTTGCGAGGTGGGGCGAACTGTATGGTGAACGAACACCGCTGCCAGGTGCCATTCAGTGCAAAGGCAGGCTCATAAAAACACAACAGCGTGTCCTTGTTTACCTCACTCACCTGATCTGGCACCGTGTGACTTTTGGTTCTTCCCCAAAGTCAAAATGACCATGAAAGGTAAATGCTTTGAATTACTTCAGGACTTTGAGGTATTTGTCACAGTGCAACTAAGGACACTTACAGAGGAGGACTTTCCAGAACTCCTTCAGAAAGTGGCAAGAATGACAGGACAAGTGTGTGTGCTAAGAGGGAGCACTCTGAGAAAGACTAATGGCAATGTGTCTTATATTGTAATATTTTTAAAAATTCATACATTCGCTGTAGTTTTGGTCCCACCACATAAGATACATCCACTGAAAATGTAGTTGGATGAGTTCTGACCCAGCCAGTTAGGATGTGTACTCTCATCACTCCAAAGTTGCCTTGTGCCCTCCATGGTCAACCTTTTCTCCCCCTTTATTCTCTTGGTCCTGGGCAGCAACTCAGCAAGTATGGAATAGCTTCATCTGTTCTAGAATTTTCTATCAGGGAAAATATAAAATATGTTCTCTTTTGTGTCTAGCTTCTTTCCCCCATCTCATGTCATTGAACATATGCATTGTTGTGTGTTGTGGAAGATAAACTTTAGGGCACCCTTCAGACTCCTGCCTCTAGGGATTTACATCTCTCTGTACAACTCCATTTCCGAAAGTGTGCTGGGACTCACGGCAGGCTTCTGGAATAGGACAAGGGCAACACAATGTCACTCTCATGGCTATGTTACCTTGTCTAATTCTCTGTCTTGCTAGCAGATGCACTTTTTCCCTTGCTGCCTTCAAAGAAGCAGATTATGAGACTGTGGGAAGATTCATTGAAAGGGCCATTTGACAACAGACTGCGGGCAGCCTCTGAGAGCTGAGCGTGACATTTAGGAGTCGAGGGAAATCTCCAGGTGACAACCAGCATGGAGCAAGAGCCCTACATTTTGCAGCCACAAGGAAGTACCTGCCAACAACCTGGAAGGGCTCAGAAGTGGTTCCACTGTCAGTGAAGCCTGCACAAGCAGCCCAGGTGATGCCTTGATCACAGTACTGCAGAAGCCAGTTAAACCATGTTCAGGCCAATGGTACTCACAAACAATGAAATAATAACTCTACAGTGTTTTGAGCCAATAAATCTGCAGTAATTCCTCACCTGCTATACAAATCTACTGTGCATCTCTCAGGTGATGGTTTCTTCTTACCACCGAGCAGCATACTTTAGGTAAATTCACCTGCATTTTGCTTATCTATTCAGCAGGTGAAAGACACTTGAATTGTTTATGGATTAGGACTCTTATGAATAAAGCTGTTATCAAGATTCTCAAAAAAGTCAATGAGTGGACATGTGACATTTCTCTCAGGGAAATTATCTAGTAGGAGAATGGTTGGATCCAACAGCCTATACATATTTAATTTTTATATACTGCTCAACTTTTCCAAAGAAAATGTGTATGATTTTGTGTTTCCACCAGCAAAGTCAGAGAGTCCCAGTGGGTCTCCATCTCTGCCAATTGTTTGTACCATGAACTTTACAATTTGATAACCTATTAACACTTATTTTTATTTTCCTAATGACGAATGCAGTTTGGTATCATTTCACATGCTTATTGACTATGGTTTACATAACTTCTTTGGTCAAGAACCTATTTAAATCTCAAGACGTTATCATTCTTAGAGATGTTTTAAGACAATATTAGGACTGATGTTTAACAGACACTAAGAGAACTAATATTTTTGGTGTCATAATTTTTAAAATCCCTTAGAGTTAAAAGCTCTGTGATCCTATAAAGGAGCCCACAGAATACACTTCTAAGAATCTGTTCCAAACCATTGTCCTGAAGAAGAGCAGAAATTAAGAGAAGATGGAGCAGGACTGCAAGAGGTCCCAGGGTTGAGCCAGAAACTTTCCTGGGCCAATGCTTCATCCAGCTTGGGGACTGAAGAGAAGTTGTGCCTTTCAGAGGTTGAAGAGAAAGCTCCTGTTCCAAGTGACTCTGTCCCTGAGCCCCCAACTAGGTCGAGTGCTGAGGCCCCAGCTCTGCCAGACTTGACAATGTAAACAATGCCAAACACTTAAAGCAGTAGAGATTTTAAGCTTTTTTTTTTTTTTTTTTTTGACATCTGAAGTCTATTAGTGCCTATGTTGGCCCTGTAGTCCCTGAAGCGGGGACAGAGTTGAGATTGCGCAAGGGGAAATATAGGAATCTTGGAACACTCCATCGCACATGCTAAAATTGGCAGACCCCATTCTCACCTCCTCTGGCCCCAACTCCAGGTCCTCACCTTTGTCTTCAGTTCTATCCCTACGTTCTAACAACCTGGTAGGGCTGGCTTCCTAAGGCCTCCAGAGAGGTGTGGGGAGGACAGTACCCAACTCGCTTCCCAGGGCCTAAAGTTTCTCCTAAAAGGAAAACAAAGTTTTACAGGGATTTTTTTTTTTTTTTTTGTTAATGACTGTGACATGTGCTTATTTCAAGAAAAACAAAATGAAACAAAACAAAATGAAAAAACTCAGCAGAACAAAGAATAAAGGCAAATGAGATCAGACGTGCTATCATAAAGGGTTTACACTATAATGTATTTCCCCATAATTTCAACACACAAATATATATGTGAATGCATATATTCCTAAATACAATTACACACATTTTGTAAACATTTTCTTTCACTACCTCTGGGGACCTTCACAAGTACTTAGACCATTTTAGTAACCACCTAGTATTTCACAGATGGTAAGCAGATGGATTTTTAAAAATTATAACAAAACAAACGTCTGGAGAGAATCCTTCAACAATTGTATCTTTTTAGACTTCCCCAGATTTTTCCTTACCAAAATCTTTAGTAGAAAACTTACTGGATTGAGGACTATAACATCTAAATTTATATGTCTGCCAGAAAATCTTTATTTAAATTTTTACTTTTAACAGAAGTTTATTCAGAGGTCACTTTTATCTATTCTTACATGATCTTTTTAATATTTTCAATTCTGAATGCCTCCCAGTTTCCTTTATTTGTTCCTTGAATTTGAAATTAATGATAATATAAAACAGCAAAAGATAATACTATGCTATGAATTCAAGCAACACTGGGAAGAAAAGCAACTATGTGACACTCTTCCAAGTCAGATGTCATTTTGATGGCTAAATCATTCCATGACAAGCACAGTTCTCACATCCAAAAGAGCGTCCTTGGCCTGCTGCATGCCTTACCCCAGAACGTGTGAGTACACACATTCTAACTGTTCTATCGCAGTCTTAGAAAATGCCAGCCATGTTCCCTTGCAGTGACTCAGAACTCACATTATTCTCCAGTGATGGTAACCTGTCCTCTATTTTCAGCCCCATCTCCAAGAGCGTAGGCTTGTTTAACTAATTGCTTTCTCTGAGGACTTGGGCTTTGGCAACTGTCAGGCAGACAAGTCTTTCTACTTGGGTCTCCCAGTTCTCCTGTGCTGGGTAGGCTGTGGAGGACCCCTTTGAAACCAAACCACCTACTCTATTGCTAGGCCCCAGGGCACCATGGGAATATAAGGTAAAAGCGCATCAGCAGAAATTTTGGAAGCAATCCTATATGCCAATCGCGTGAATAGACAATAAAAATGTGGTTTGTATATACACAATGGCGTGCTAATCTGCTGTAAAGGACAGATTTTTAGGAAATCAGGTGCACCTTAGATATGAATGCGAAGTGAAATACATCAGACACAGATCCTTAAATGTCCACAGTTTGTTTCTCTTAAATGAGCAACTGAGAATATGAAGGACAAAATCAAAGAGAGACAGTAAGGAGCAGGGAGGCAGACTTTGTGGAGACACTCCGGGAGGGCATCTTGGGGAAAGGGGAGATGAGAGGGCAGGGAGGAAAAGAGGGTGTAAAAATGACTCAGATGCAACACGTATATTCACAAAGTCCCAAGTAGAGTGCAGCTACTAGGTATTGCAAACAAATGCAAATAAAAATTGTAATTGTTGGGAAAAAAATACTCACTAGGGCAGAAGCAGGGAGAAGTGTGTCAGTGGGCACACTGCTTTCCTCTGAAGGCTTCACAATTCTGAAGCTTGGAAATTTCTCTCATCTCCTGGACTACAGCCCCAACCTTCGGAAGCCCCACTTTTGCACGGAGGCACTTGGAAGCCAGACTGCTCTCCCAGGTGCCCTTGGGGGTTGAAGGGCTGTCCCTGCCTGGGAACTGGCTCCTTCCCTTCCCGGAGCTGTCGGCATAGTCAGTCACACAGTTAAGCACGGATGACGGCCCCACACCCTGAGGCAGGGACAGCAGACCTGCACACCTACCCCTCTCCTCCTCCAGGACCAACAGCAGCAGCACAGTGGGTCCCTCAGACCTGCCACCAAAGGGCGACGCCTCGGCTGCACAGCCACAGGCAAGCCTGCCTGGCTCAGCCACTTCCCAGCTGCACCACCCCTCGGGCAAGTGACTCTCAAGCTCTGTGACTCAGGTTCCTTCTGGAGCATACAGATAATAACAGTACTTATTTCACAGTGTTATTAAAACTTAAGTGAGTTAATAAAAAAATGCCCAGCATATAATTAGCACGCAAGGAATATTAGCTATGTTTGTTCTTTGCCCCATGATTCTGAGCAAGTCTTTCATCTGCTGGAGCCTCCATGTCCTCACGAGGGTAATAACACGGGCATGGGGTTCCATCTTCTCCCTTCCTTTGCCAATCCCGTCACATGGGCGATGGCCCACTAAGGTCTGCCCACGTGCCTGCAGCAGACGCTCTCGTCCCTGCTTTCTGTGTCTCCCAGGCACAGGAGAAGGCCTGGCATATAGCAGGTGCTCAGTAAATCGGCTCTGAACAAATGACAGCGACTATTGTTAGGACTGAATGAGACAGAGCTAGGCAATGCCACGGAACAGAGTGAATGAGAAGTTCTCTCGTGTGTGCATGTTCATTTGCCCATCTATATGTTTGTGTGTGTTTATGTCTTGAGGAGGGAGGGATATGGGATGCAGAGAAACGTGGGCTGCTGTTCTGGCTTAGTCTGTACAGCCTGTGTAATCATAGTACGCAGCTGACCTTCCTGAGTTCCAGTGCCTTCCCGTGTCACACGAGGATGGCAGGCTGAGCTGGTTTTCTTTGGGAAGATTAGCAAGGTAAGCCAGTGAGTGTGGATCTAGTTCACAGCGCTGCCCACAGATGGTGACCCCCTTCCCCACTCATGATTTTTCTGGACGAGTCAGGGCATGGTGGAAATGACAACAGCTGACATTTGCAGAGCACTAGCTGCGTGCAAGGCACTAGGCTGAGAACTCCACTTACACGATCTGTAGTGCAGGGTGTTCGAAATGGGGCTTGGGAAAAACCTTTTTGCAAGCAGAAGCAGACTTGGAAAACCAAGACAGTATGTACATGACACTTTCAGAAGGCTGAGAAGTGTTCTGTCGCAGAAGGAGCATGTATACGGGACAGGGGAGCTGGTCCAGATGGAGACCACACTATCCCTGCCCACCTCCAGTTCTCTACACAAAGTTTATCCCCTAAACATCTGGCTTTATCCATGTAAACTTGTATTTGGAAAAAGTGTGATGCTCCTTTATATAAAATTAGATAAATAAGTTTAAAGGGCTTGATAATCCCCCATTCAGTGGAAGAACACAGGTCCAGAGATAAAATCTTGTCTTACGGACCCACTTCTGACTCTCACAACCTACAGACCTTGAACAAGCCACACTGTCCCTTTTGAACACTGGTCCCCTGATGGTTAAAATAAGGAGGTCTGGTGGGACCACCCTGAGACATTTTTCAGTTAAGATGTTCTGAGGGAATGTGATTGTCTGTTTTGGTCATAGAAATTTCTATAAAGATGCACTTGGGCTGGAGGAACAGTACAGTGGTTAGAGCAATAGTCTAGCAAGCACAAGGTTCTAAGTTCAAATCTCCAGCACCATATAAGTCCAGTGTAGTGGCACACACCTGTAATTGCAGCACTGAAGAGGCTGAAGCAGGATTGCCATGAGTTTGAGGCCAGCCTAGGCTACATACTGAGTTCAAGGCTACCTTGAACTACAGAGTGTGATCCTGTCTCAAAAAAAAAAAAAAGGATACACTGGAAGCAAAAGAGGGTTGAAATTGAAGCTGATGAGGGTCTGAGCTGCCCCTCAGCCCAGCACTATCTGTTCAGATCCTTGTTCTTCTCCATCCTGTAGCTTCAGATGCTGTCTCTGACATCCTAGTCACTGCCAAGTTTCAGAAAAATCCCCAGACAAGCTTCTATTCATCCTTCAAAACCCACTGTAAATGGCATGGCCACTAGGGTGGATTTAATAAATATGCACTATGATTATTCAGATGAGAAAATTGAGTTTTGGGAAGTAACCTGACCAAAAGTTGTAGTGCTGTGCATTTGAGAGCGTATATCAAGTTCTGAGAATAAAGGCTTTTGTGAAGGGTTCAAATGAAAGGAGTCTGGGGCTATGGGGCACGTTCATGACTGACGTTCTAACTGATGATCTGGTCTCCTCACTGATCGTGGGAAAGTCACCAGACAGAACTTTCTTAGCTCCAGTTTTCTGCCGTGGTTGGCACCTGCTGCCAGGCCCTTGGTATTTCTTTAGGTAAATTTAGAAGACTCAAATATGCTCTGAATCAGACATTGCAAAGTACTAAAAGAAGCTTGGATTAAACATAGCCCTTTGAAGCAAGAGAGGTTGATGGCTTGAGATATACTCTACAGGAGAGGAACTGAGATCTAGGAACATTAGCAACTTCCCCAGTTTGCCAGAGCTGAAATATGGCAGCAGCAAGTTCAAACTATGGTGATCTGGATCCAGCATGCACAGTCTTAAGCAAAATACTTGCTCCTGCTTTTCAAATACAGAGATGTGATTAACAGTCTGCCCTGTATTTGGATGACATTTAGAAGCATGGGGCCTATGGTGAAGCGAGGGTTCTGCTTTGATAAAGAAGAATTTTTGTGATAACTTTGCAACATATGGTCCGTGAGCATACTGCACCCTAATTTCCTCCTCTTTAGAACTGGTTAATAATGATGGCTATCTCACAGGGACGTCCTGAAGACCACATTAGTTGATATTCTCGGCATATAGTAAATGTCACATAAATGAAGGCTGCTACTATTCAGGGATAACTTTTCTCTAAAACTACACACACACACACACACACACACACACACACACACCCCACGGGGAAATGTGTATAGCAATGACAAGTTCTGACAGCATCTCGGGGGGCTTTTCTTCCCCCTTCTGAGTTAAAACTAGAGCTTGGCATGCAGGTGGGTTAGAGGGAAGGGCTGAAGGCTCCAGGCCATAAGCCACAGGCTTTCTGCATTGGGCTGGGGAGGCCACGGCCGGCTGCTCAGTGAGCTCATGGATACCACAGCCTCTAGGCAGACAAGAATGTGAGGTGCAATGGGCAGGCTTCCAGAGGCCCGAAACGGGAGGCCTCATCCTTTCAGGATGTCTCACGCTTCAGATAAAACCCTTCCTGTGTCCCCGCTCGGGACTGGCAGGGGCAGTTGCCAGTGACTGATTGCAAAGGGTGAGTTGTCAAAAAGATGTGTGTGTGAACCAAATGCCGGGCAGCCAGGGCAAAGCGTGCATTCAGGAAGCTGCTGGGAAGGCGAGCAACCACATAATGGCTTGTTTTGCACCTACTATGTTCTCGGCCCTGGGCCAGGCATTCAGGCCGTGGTGAGGGCACAGTAGCCTCAGTCCACCTGTTCGCACCATCTCAGAATACTTTGACAGTAGTTATTTCTCCACGGCATAAGTCTATGATATAAGCAGACTTTACTTCCTCCATTTAAAGGTGGGTAGCAAAGGAAAGTTGTTCAAAGTCACAAAGCACAGCAGGACAAGAGACTTGTCTAAACTGATTTCCTTTTTCCCTGGGGTACCCAGCTGGACTGCATTTCCCAGCAGTCTTGTGCTTAGCAGCTGTCATGTGACTCAGTTTCTGGCCAATTGGGTGAGTGAAATGGTGGTGATAAGGTTGCGTGGCTCTGCCGGGTCAGACCCATAGAAGTCTTCCCAGGCGGTCCCTCACTTCTTTCCCTTCTTTGGCTAGCAATGTAGTCCGCAGAGGGTTCTGAGGACCAATGGAGAAATCGCCATGAGATGGAAGGGGCCTGGCTGGACGCTTGAGTAGCTAATTTCGGAACAAGTCATTTGCTGAATGGCCAATGGACTCAAGTTAGACACAAATTTCTTTTACACCACCAACTTTGTTCATCAACAACAATCATTTTGCTCTTAAAAGAACTTAGGATTTAGAAGAGTTTTGTTTACAAGTGTCATAAGTAGGTTCCCCCCAACCCCATCTTCTAAAGAAGCCAAAAAAAAAGTACTGTATGCAAGTAGAGTCTTTGGATTTTATAAGACACTTGGACAAATAATGTGATGATCTCTCCTTCTACTCCACTAATCACAGAGTGGTGACTCTCATCCACTGTGGGCCACTTCCAGATAGGTTAAGGTGTCTCTGGGCTAACTCCACAGTTTTGGTTCCATTAATGCAATCTGCCCCTTTCTACTAGTTCTTGGAAAACACAAAGCCCTGAAATCCCATGGCATTCCTCGCACGGGATATATTAACTTCTCTCCTGTCCACTGGGAGTGGCCCCCATGTACTCTTCCTGGGAGAAAAAGGAAAATGTCATCCTTCCTGTAGTCTACAGCTCAGATGAGGATCTGGTTTCTGGATCACTGGGTGGCCTCAAATTTGCAGCGATCCTCCTGCCTCAGCCTCCCAAGTGCTGGGATTACATGCGTGAACAATCTCTCTCTGTGGCCTCATCTACGTCTTGCTGCCCTGGGCCCCAAGTCAGTATCACCATTACTACTACTTGTCACTTACTAGTTCCTGTGCATAGCTAATTATGGCAGAGGCTGGCAATTTTGGAGAAGCAGATGCTACTTGTTGAGGTGACTTGTGTTAGTTTCTCTCTACTTTCCCATACAGGAAGGATTCTTTTTATCCCTATTTTACAAACAGTGAAAGTAAAGCCCAAAATAGTTCCAGAATTTGTCCAAGGTCAATGCAGACAGCAGGAGGCAGAGCTGGGCCTTGGACCCAGGGAGCCATACCCCGAGAGGCCATGCCTTTAATCCCAGGCTGTATCTAGCCTGCCACCTGTCTGTGTAAACACCATTTTATTGGAGCAAAGCCTATTCCTTTATTATTAGTCATAGTAGTAATATACACTAGTGACATAACAATCATACACATCTTGGGGATGTGCTACATCTGCATCTTGAACCATCTAGATCATTTTTACTCCTCCTTCTCCTTCATCCCACCAACTTATTCCTTCAAGTATTGTGTATGTCCCTGTTTTGCCCACAATGCTGGAGTTACGCAGTGGCGGCAAGCCATATGTACTGCAAAGCTGAAGGCAACTGCCACTGGGTGCTTTACAGAGAAGGCTCGTCTTTGCCCTTAGCCCTTGTGGTCTCGTCAGTGGTGATACTGGGGCTCAGAGCGGATTAATCCCCTAGTGCAGTCTGGGACAGAGATGGGCTGTGAATCTAGTGTGCCTCTGAAGACTGACTTTGCCTCTCTGCCTTGCTCTGTCTCTCCCTGTGGGTGTCAGTGCCCACTGCCCAGGACTCCACAGGCTCCTAGGCCACTAAAGGGTGATTGAGTGAGCCAGTGTGACATCTTAAGGCAAGGTTACATAGCCTAGAGAAAAATTAGATGGACCCTAGCTGGGAGTATCTGGTTTGTCTTTTGGGTCTGTTATTAGCCAATGCTCCTGGGGTCTTATGGCTGTGGTAACCAAGCCTCCTAACTCCCTAAACCTGTTTGTAGAAATGATAGGATTTTTTAGCATGTCATAATTATCTCTGTGCCTAAAATTTTGCCCATCCCAAGTGAGACTCTCAACTGTAAATCCAGTTAACAGTTGGCTTGAACTTCTCTGCCCTTGATTCTAGAGAGTAGCATCTAGGTGCCTAAAAAGAGTTAGGGCTTGGGAATCAGAGAAACCTGGTCAAACACCACTCCTTCACAGTCTTTAACCTTTAACAAGCAACAGCACCTCTCTGAACCCCAGTTTTCTCATCCAGGCGCACTACAGTTGACCTCCGGAAGAGATCTCAGGAAAGCTGCCTGCACAGAACAGCTCCAGGGACCAGGCAACTCATTGTTATGATGATGGAGACAGTATAAGAGGGTGTCTGCTGAAAGACCCCAAATCCATTATGCATGTTTTATCTTGGCGCTCCCAGGGTCTTGAATAAACAATGTCTTCATCCAGTTTTTTTTTTTTTAAGATACTCTAATTCTGCTCAGAATATACCCTCTCCCCTGTTGGCTGAAATCTGGCCAGCTCGCTCTTGCCTGGCTGCTGGCCTGAATTTCCAAACACTGTTGTTTTAGCATTTCACAGATATATCCCAGGAGCTCCTGGGACCCTGTCAGCCTCTGGTCCTCTTTGGGTCCAGGTCTGATTGTCCCAAAAATCAGCAGCCAGAGGAGACCAGCCTCCAGGACGAGCCTTTGAGAAAAGACAGTAGTACCCTCTGCCTGGGACCGGGCATCTGTCAGCACTTGTGTGGGAGTGCACCCAGGTCAGCCTCAGACACAGGCCTTGTGCTCGGAGACAGGCAGGAGGTGCATTGGAATGAGGGGTGTTGGGAAACAGGAGCAAAGCACATTCTCTGAGTTGCCACTTGAAGGGAAAAAACAAGATCGTATTGGAGGCTCAGTGAAAAGCCACTGCTCTGAGAATCAGGAAACAGTCTCCTGTTGGCACAGGTGCCTGCTCACTAGCTGTGTGTCTTTGGTCCAGAGCTTGCCCTCTCTAGGGCACCATTTATTTAACAGGAAATGGGAGCTCGGCCTGTTGGTGTAGTCCTGTAATTCTAGTAGCACTCAAGGAGGCCGAGACAGAAGGATTGCTAGTTGGTACCTATTGGCAAAATTAAGAAAAAGGAGGGGACATCCTGGGGATGCGGCTCAGTAGGAAGCCTCTGGGTTCAATCCTTGGTACAACAACAACAACAAAAGTGAGTGGATTAGGTAAGACCTTCTCTTTAAATTTATGCTTGACAGCAGAGCTCTTCTTTGGACACACTTTTACTTGGAATTTTAATATATAAACAGACAAAGTGGAACAGACTCTTAGATATGTCGTAGGCAAGGGGGAGCTGGATTCCTCCAACTAAGCACTAATGTGAAGGAAACTAGGAGATACCTATGCAGAACGAGTTTAAGAACCCCACGGCATGCTGGGATGACCCGCGGAATCCCCTCCTGCCCTGATTTCTTGGCTCCACGTAGCTACAGCTGCCAGTACTGATAACAGGAAGGGCTAGTATTTATTGAACACTTTTCGTGCCGAGGTTGGGCTTTACTTCTACTTCTTGAACTTCACGAGTAAGAAGAGAGCCTTGATTCAAACCCTAGCCTTGATGTGTGTCCTTGGATAAGCTGGCCAACCTCCCTGTATCTCAGTCTTTATCTGAAAAACACATTGCTCAGAGGTCTAAAGGAACTAATCCCTACACAAGTGCTTAGAACAGCGGCAGGCACATAGTAGGCAACTGACATCAGCCATTTTTTTGTCCTGACTACCTAAATTATATGTAATTTTATAAGCACCATCCTGTCTCATAGATGATGGAGCTGAGGTTCAAAGAAGTGAAGTGAAGTTAGCACACCTAGGCCACAAAGTTCATCAGCACTGATGGAGGGCCTGTGTACCCAAGTGCGTTCAACTGCACAGTATGTGGTCTTTACAACCAGCCTAGACAGCTTTGCTCTTGACCCTGGAGGTCAAGGTCCTTGTTACAGTTGATTTGCTTGAGGAGCTCCAGCCTGAATGGAAAGGTAATTAATGATGCTGGTGGAGATTTACACTCATGAGAGTCCTGGTGTCAGCAGGGCCTGCTGTCTGGGCATCTTTGTGAAGGCAGATCCAAGCACAGAGGAGGTGTTTCACTGTCAGAGACCACAGCTCTCTGTGGCTCATTTCCCCAAACCATACCCTCTTGCCTATTTTGCTGACCTCTGAGACATCTTTGGGCAAACTAGAAAAGGGGCAGAGGCAGCTGCAAGATTGGGCACAGGTGAGCCCAGAACAGGCTGGTTTTCAGCCTCTCCTTGGAGGGCATCATATGCCTTTCTGCTCAGTACACAAGCTGCACAACCTTACAAGCCCACTCTGATCCCAGTGTCTCAGTATCTGGTGGGGTAAAGGTAAAGGAAGAATAAATTAGGTCTGATGGGAGGAAAGACTGCTCCCAGCCTGGCCTGGATGCCTGTGGAGGCCCTGAGTGACAGGACAGTGAGGCTGTATAGCCGGGAGGCCAGTGCAAAGTGCACAGGGGTGTTTTATGTTTCTCTCAGCATTGAGGGTGGTAATAAAAGATGGCTGTACCGCTCTCTCCGGGGAGCTGAACGGGAGCCAGAACCTCCCACGGGGAACAAAGGCCACAATCCCCTGACTGCAGAGCTACCGCTGCATGGTGTTAAAAAACGGTGACAACCTCTGCCTGACCCCTGACCCCTGGACACCAGCCCACCCACCCAGACAGCACAAGGGCTCTGTCACCCACAGTGGTCCAAACATCTGCTCTGGTAAGAAGGAAAATTCAAACAGCTGGATTCAGATGCCAACTCCACCTCACCTAAGCTCTGGGTAAGACAGTGACCCTCTCTCAGCCTCCATTTTCATCTGTGAAATGCAGTGTGCCACAACTGATCATGCAGGAAGAATAAGGTGGGTAGAAATACCCACTGCAGTGTGCCCAGAACAGTGGCTTGATGAAAACCTCCGGTTCATGCACTGATCACATGAGGACCCACTGCAGCCGGCTGAGCCCCTGGCCCGAGAGGAGCGCTCTGCCCGCCTGCTGTGGGCAGTTTCTTTAGGAGGCATTAGAGCTCAGAGGCAAAGCATGGGCAGAAACTTGTTCAGGTGACACAATGTAGGGACCTAAGGAGGGGGAAAGTAGACGTTGATGCAGCCGGTGGAGAGACGGAAGGAGTAGCTGGAAGGAGAGTGAGGTGCAGATCAGAGCCCCCTACAAGGGTGGATACAGTGGATGGATACAGTTCAGCGGCCTTGAAGGATTGGGCCGCCTAAACAGACTAGCCTAAAGCAGCCTCAACCAGGAAGTGAAGACCCATCCCATCAGCCAGCCGCTCCTATCAGTTTCTAGTGCCACACCTGGTCTGGCAGGAGGTGGAACTGCACTTCCGGCATTCCACTTCCAGCTCCCAGCTCCCCTCTCCAGGCTCCCAGGCCACTGCTCCTCATCCTTTCAGAGCTATCTTCCAACAATTAAAGCTGGGAACCATTGCCCTGCAGACTTCAGTCAGAACCTCAGAGCGAGAGGGAGAGGAAAACACAAGTTTTAACTGTTGGAATAATGTGAGAAAAACAGACTTTCACATCTACAATACCAGCAACCTGGGAGGCTCAGGCAGGAGTGTTGTATGGCAAGTTTCTCCAAATTGAATCATTCCTTCCTGGAGATGGAGAAGGAGGCTCTGGAGACTCAGGGAGTAAACGACTAAGAGGTGAAACTTACCAGCGTTGGATGGCCCCTGCCTAAGGGTATATAAGCAGTAAATCATTTGCTAAAAAGAGAGAGAATCTACTCCTGGTTGTGCTGCCCACAGGTTGTGCTGTGCACTCTGTGGATGCAGGTTCTGTGAGTTGTGAGCTGTTACCTAGGCTGCCTGGGCTTTTTCTGTGATGCAGACATCTTTGAGTCATCCATATACCTGTAACTCTTTATCCATACTCCTACAAGTAACCCTAATAAACTAACTGGTTCACTAAAGAGTACTTTGGTGTAATCATTACGTGGGTCTGCCATCTGTGCCCCATCTTGGGTGAACAGACATGTGTACATTTGTTCATGTCCGCCCAGGAAAAAAAAATCATGCAAAAAAGTTTCAAGATTTGAGCTGAAATTTGAGTTGAGGCTTGGCAACTTGGCAAGACCTTGTCCCCACCTCCCCCCGCAAAAAAAAGTCTGGAGCTGTAACTCAGTGTGACTGGGTTCAGTCCTTAATACCATAATAAATAAAAAATAAAATTTAAAAAGCTACATACTGGATGACTCCAATGAGAGAACATTCCCGAAAATGCAAAACTATGCTGATGGGAAGAAGGTCAGTGGCGAAGGGAAGAGAGGGATGGGAGAGGGACGCTGTTGGGGGACAGTGAAAAGATTCTCCATGGTGCTTTGGTGGCAGATGCGTTTCACTGCACAAGTCACAGGAGAAGCAGCACTTGACATGACTGCTAATGTGAACTGCGGACTTGGGGTGAGGGAACCACATTGGGGGTCCTGTGAATAGAGCACAACCCAACATGGGGGCAAAACAGGGAGGGAGGCTGCGTGAGTGTAGGGCAGGGATATGTGGAGACTCTGCACTCTCTGCTCTTTGGCCCAGAATCTAAAACTGCCCTAAAATAGAAAATCTAGTAATGAAAAAGAAAAACGAGATACGCTGTAGCTGCAGTGAAGTAAGCAGCTCAGAGGTGGCAGGGATATGGGCAGGAAGGGCAGGAGGACCCGTGAGGTTTTTGTCTTCTTGTTGGGTTCCTGGGAGCAAGTTACAGCAGCCCTGCGAGCTTCAGTCTCTTCTGCAGGGATACGGGGACGAAAAGATTAAGGGACCGCTTGTGTGAGCAAAGGCTCTGTGTTAGACAGCCTGGCTGGGGCAGGCACTCAGCTCACACTGGCTGGATGTAAAGAATGACGGGACAATGTGAAGAATGCACGAAGTGTTGGGACACAGGGCTCTTTGTGTGGAGAGGGTGAACATCCCAGTGGCGCTTTGTAGCAAGCCCACTGTTTATTGGCTGAAGCAAATAAAAATCATAAAAGTCTCATTGTTTCCTGGCAGAGGCAAAGTATTTCTCAGAGTGTATGTTCCAGGCCTTCTGCTGTGTTTCTTGCTTTGAGGGGAACTCTACAATAAAAGTAGCCAAGATTTATGGGTTGCTGGCTATATGGCAGGTATTGTAAGGCCTTTATGGGAATTCACATATTTAATTCTGTTTTTCATTCGGTGAGGTACTACTGTTGTCTCCACTTTATTTCTAAAGAAGCTGAGATGCTGAAAGTGTTGTCAACTTGTCCCATACAAGTGTCAGAGTAGACTTCAAGTAAGATCAAAAGACCCAGGCTTGATGATGCAGGCCTGTCATCCCAGCAACCTGGGAGGCTGAGACAGGAAGATATCAAGTTTGAGCCCAGCCTGGGAAAATTAGCAAGAGCCTGTCTCAAATAAACAAAAAATATGGGGTAGGGATGTAGGTCAGTGGAAAGGCCCTGGCTTCAATCCCTGCTGCTGAAAAAAAAGCTTCAGTTAACTGAGGAAAAGCATATACCAATGAGGAAATCCAAGCACTCAAGTGCAGTGGGACACAGTATAGCACCGTGGATGGAGATGAAGCTGGCCTGGGTTGAAATCCTGGCTCCTCCACTATTTGGGCATGGCCAAGTTATTCAGCTGCTCTCTGACCCAGTTTCCCCAGCTATACTGTAGGGATAGAAATGACCAAGTCATTTGAAGTTGTTTTGATATCAGTGTGAAAATACATGCAGCTCACTGGCTTACTGCATTAAGTGGCAAATAGTAAGAGCTCAATGTATGTTTCCAGACAAAGGAAAGCCATAGTAATTTCTAAGAAAAAGTTATCTCAAGTATGAACATTTCTAAAAGCTTATTGTTTCCAGCAAGGCATGTGCTCAAACAAAGCACCCAACTAACAGTTTCAAGTGCCATGCCAGGTGCTACAGTTGGTGGCTTCAAGGGTGAGAATGATGTAGCTTCTGGATTTAGGGACCTCTCAATCGGTGGGTAAGGCAGACTCAAGTAGGCAACTGAACTGTCATTCAACCGAAAGGGTAGCAACAGCCACCCTTCAAGGCAGTAGGGAGGACGTGATCTGCAGAATAGACACGATTCCTGGGCTGGCGATGGCTTTTAAGGGGGGGTCCTTGGATCCCTGGCATTGGAACCACTGAGACACGGGCCTGACATGATGCAGGTTCCCAGGTTCCACTCAGGAATCATATTTCCTGGGAATGGGGATTAAGCATCTGCATTTTAGTCAGTCAGGGGCTCCACAACTGGTCACGCCATAGACTAATTTGAAAGTTGGTGCAGTTGTGGACCAACAGACTTGGGAAGCTTAAATAGAGAGCCTGCGAAGAGCTTAGCGAACTGTTCCTGGGCCACGACAGTCCTGATATGGGGTCTGTCCTCATCACTTTCTCAATGCTGAGACACAATACCCAACACCCACAACTTAAGGGAGGAAAGGCTTATTTTAGTTCACAGTTGCAGAAGTTCAGTCCATCCATGGGCAATGGTGGCAGGGCCTCGGAGCTGTTCGGGGCATGGAAGAACAGGAAGCAGAATGAATGAGAAAGGGTGAGGCTAAGGTATATCCTTCCAGGTCATGTTTCTGTGGTGCAGCCCTTCCAGGTCATGCCCCGGGGATCCGCCCCTTCTGACCAGGCCCCACCTCTTCACAGCTCAAGAAATCAGTGGATTAGCTCCTGTGATTGAATCACCTTCCAAACACGAGGCTTTGGGGACTTTCCCAACCCAAACCACAAGAGAGTTTGCATTGCATTGCCTGGGGTGGAGGGACCCCAAGATGTGTCAAGGAGTGGGAGAGTGAGCCCAAGAAACAGTAAGATTGTCTGCTGCCTTTTAGGCACCAGCAACTCACAGGTAGTCCCCCTGCCACCCCCGTCTTCAAAATGTCCCCATTTTGTGGCTAATGAACCCTGGAGTTAGGAGAGTGAAGTCACTCCTGCCAAGCCACACACACAGCACGTGGGAGTCAATAGATGGTGGAGTCCAGGTCTGCCAGAGCCTGATGCTACCGGAGTGTTTTCTCCAGCACCAACCTCATGGAAGGGGCATGGGTCATGGAATTCCAGCAGACTTTGGATCGCACCCCACCTGTGGTGTTAGCTGTGTGACCTCAAAAAGGTGGCCCTTTGGTTCCTTCCATGTAGAATGAAATCGTTTGTCACTGATAGGTAGTGAGTAGCCTTTTAGGAAAAGATGATCATGCCTGTATGAGAAGAGGCCAGGTGGCTGAGCCAAAAGGGTGAAGGGACCACAAGGGCAATTTCTTGGACTGTGCCAAGCCAAGAGCTGGTGGCTGGGGGAAGGTAGAGAGTGACATGGGGCCATGGCCTTTAAGGTCTGTCACATATCTGTTTTCTGTGATGCTGGGAATCGGGAGCCACACTGCTTTCCTCCATGGGATCCGCTGGGGTTCACTCACCCGGGGGAGCTGGCAGATCCTCCAGGGGACTGTTGGCTGCAGATGTAGGAGCGGCAAGGCCTGGCACTCCTTTCCCGGCGGCTCACACTGTCTCTCTCTGCGGCTTTCTTCCCATTCCCACGCCCCACCTCTGCCAGTCCCCAGGGATCCCGCAGCGATCAGGGCAGAAGTTGGACAGGGGCTTCCCTTTCTACTGCAGCTGGGCTGTGTACCTGGCGCCTGCACCCAGATCCTGTCCCCTCCGAGCCTTGGTCTGAGTCTGGAGCTTCACTTTGCAGAGTTGTGGGCTTCTTCCTCATGTGAATAGTCAGTGGCCATGAATGCCCTCAGCAAAGGCTCAGGCTGGGTGCCAGCCACTGGGGCACTGACTCAGAAAACGTCCTGAGCGTGAACCTCAAACGGGGTTCAAGGGGAAGTCACAGAAAGGAAAATGATCATCACCTTCTGAATGAATCCCAGTACAGGAAGACAACAGGAAGGAGACGGCAGGTGCATCCCTGCGCTCACTGAGCGAATAAGGTATTGAGCACAGAAAGAGGACAAGCTCTTGGGAGGACAATGGGAACTTCCTGTCTGCTAACTTCCTGACTGATGGACTTTCTGTTCTCGAAAATACTATTGTGAAATAAATCTCTCTCACTCTCACTCACTCACACACACACACACACCTATGTTATATCTGCAGCCATATTATATCTATAGTATAACATTATCTAAGATCATAGACATCTACTAACCAGTCATGTCAGTCAGTAACACAGGCTGAATGAAAAGAAGAAACCTGGTTGTGCCTAGAGAGCTGGGATAGTTTGGCCTAGTAAAAACATGTCTGAAGGAGAGACATTTGGAAAGGACGTGACAGGGTGAGAATCGTCGTATGTGCTGTAGTGTATCAGAATGACTCCATGTGCGAGGATTAGGTACCAACCACTGCTCGATCACTTTCTAGGCAGCACATCTGTGCAGCAAGGGCCAGGGGTCCCCACTTCCCAGCAAGGAAGCCAAGAGGCAGAAATGAGAAGGAAGGGCTGACCGTGGCCTTGGCCATGAAGCCAAAGGCCTACCTGTGCGTGTCCTAGGTGCTCCTTGAGCACAGAAGTGAAGCATCATATTCAACTGCAAGGCACAGACACAGAGGAGGGGCCGTGGAAGCATAAAATTGATGGGTATGAGGACTGGGCCACGCCTAGTAGTGTGTCCTTTCCCCCATTCTCTCTTTCCCTGTGTGCGTGTCCACTCCACATCAAGAGCAGAGGGATGCTCCTCCCCCAGAGCCACATGAAGCTGTCCACTCTCTCCATCTGTCTGTCCACTTAGGTCACCTCTTCAGGGAAGCTATCCCTGCCTGTCCCTTCTCAAATACCTCCTCTTTCCCCTCAACCGTTTCTTTTGGCCTGCCATCAGAACATACATCTAGGTTTTCCACATGGTTGATAAGTATGGCATCTTCTCTGTCTGACACATATTTAATGAATGACGATAAAAAGAAAGAGGAAGCTCATTGGGCGTGGGCGTGGGGGCATTTAGGAAAGTCCAAGAGAACCATTTCAATCAGATGTGGGTGCCCAGAAGAGGGAGCAAGAGCAGAGCTCTCTATGACATTGGCGGGACCCTGCCTGACACTTGCAATTTGCACAATAAATACTTGGTAAGTGAATATGTGTAATGTAAAACGCGAAGTCCAGGAAATGCAGAAAACTCAAGGCATTGATGTGTGAAGTAAAGAGTAAAGAAACATTATAAAAAGAATTTTTTTGTTTTTATGATGGCATGTTTGAGAGCTCCCAGGGCAGAGACCAGGCAGGCTGAGTGCTGATTCTGGCTCAGGAACTCACTTGGATAAGTCACCCTCAACTCACCCCAGGGCCTCAATGTGCTCATCTACACAGAAAACTAAGCGCTCTTCCACCCCTGGTTCTGAATGCTTGATAAAGTATCACTTCGTCTATGACAAGTGCATGAGCTTTCCTCTTGCCTCCAACATCTTCCCTGTGAGCAGCCAGAGCGGGAGGGCCCTGGGGTGCGGGAGTGGAAGGATTTGCGAGTCCTTCAGGCCTTTCTCAGGCTCCATGCAGGACACTTTCTGGCTCGGCGCCCCTCCTGCCTGCGCTGAGGTCTGACCTTCTAATGAGTGGATGAACATTATCAGCCACTGTGGTTTGAACAGCTGCCTGTAATTTACTGTTGCCTAACACTGGAAATGGAGAGCTGGCGTGCATAATTAGATCGGAGGCTCATTAATGTCTTACCTCCTTGGTGTCTTTCATCCTTTGTTTTTCCCGCTCCCTGTTTCCATCCCATCTCTCTGCATGGCCCTGGTGGTCCTTTACTTTCAGTCCATTGTGGAGCCAGGCTTCAGCCTGAGCCCAGAATGCCACAGCCATCCACAGAGCATGGATTTCAGCATGTCCCGGGTGGCCCCTGTTCTGCTTTTTGACTACAGCTTGCCACTTCCCCTAGATCCTGGGTGTCCAGGCAGCTCTGAAGCACCTGGAGCTCACCAGCAGTCCGTTTCAGGTCTGTGTGGCAGATGGAAGGCAGAGGAAGGAGGGCAGCAATTTAACTACTGCAAGTCTGATGATTCAACCAACTCGTGCTATTTACAAAGCACTACCACAATCTGAGCTTGGGAGCGGGAACTTGGTGTGTTTCTTCATGTGATGATTTCCTAGAAGTTGATTTCTTTGTGCGCCCTCCTGCTCAACACCTTTTCCAGTTCCTTTCTTCTCGGAGCCCTGGGAGGCTGCTCCCTGTAGATAGCACCAACCCAGCTCTCCTGCCAACTGGCCCGGTCTTGGTTTTGGCCAAGTGAGACCCAGGCAGGTCACTGGTGTGTAAAGAGGGGGAAGGGTGGAGGTGATTCTTCATAGTGAGTATTCTCCTCCAGTGCCATGGCTTTGAGAGAGCTAAGGTTCTCGATAGCCACAGCTTCAGGAAGGACTTTCTCTTGCACAAGTCAAGGTAAAAACTACTAGGTTAAGTCTAATGCAAGTTGGGAACCCTTACTCAAATGCTTGGGGCCAGAGGGTTCAAGGTGTTTTCTTTAAATTTTGGAATATCTGCATACAAATTTGTGATCCACTGGCCTCAGCCTCCCTAAGTGCTGGGATTATACGCCTGAGTCACTGGGCCCACCTCTCAATGTAGTCTTACGTGTTGGTGTTATTGTTGTTAGTAGTAAGTGCTGCAGTGACCACAGAGCTGCTCTCCCTGTGGCAGGTCTCCGATGCCCATCGGGCAGTCTACTCCATAGAGCTGAGCTCTTACCATCAAGACATGCTACCTGCCTATGTTTTTAGCCCATCTTGTGGGATTACACAGATTAGATAAAAATCATGCTTTGCGTGAAGCACGTAGCCCAGGTTGGGTGCACAGGGAGCCATCAATTATAGTGATTAACCTTTCTCTGTTCCCTGTCTGAAAGTCAGATGCTTGGAACCTTTCCATGTTTTCCTTCCAAATGGTTGTCTAATTGTCCTCTTGGGTACCACTTATAGTGGGAACTTACTACCTCTGTAAGCAGCTCTTATTCCAAAACTCCCCCAACCCTGGTTGCCAAGGTGGTTTGGGGCAGTGGTGCCCCACAGATCCTCTGAAGCCAACCTGGCTTGCCTTGGACTCCAGCCTAGCCACACTCCCACCTCCTGGTCACCCGGGTCTCCATTACCCAAGCTCTTGCTGTTCCAACCTCCTTATCTATAAATGAGGATAATGATGATACACACCTTCTAGGGTTGTTGAAAGAATGAAATGAGTTAATATATGTTAAGTGCTTGGAATGGCGCCTTGCACGTAGGAAATGCTGTAAAAATGTTTGTTAAATAAATAAGAATTCATGAATTTTACATGTGCAATTCAAGCTGGCTTGAATTAAAAGAGATTGTTCTTGGCTCAAGTTTGGACCTGACTGTGGATCCAGAGTGTTGAGAAACATCATCAGGTCATAGTCTCACTCCCTCAGCAGTGCTTTCCTTTGCTGCAGCTTCATTCTTTGCTGACTGTTCTTTTAAGGAGAGAGAGGACTACCTACTAGCAGCTCCACCCTTCCAGCCCAGCAGCCCCAGAAGAACTCATGTGCCTCTCATCCAAGAGTTTCAGCAAAAGTCTGAAGATTCCTGTTGGCTTGATTCAGGTCCTGATGTGATATTCCAGTAGACAAGGGCTGGTAATGTGTCTTTGGCTGTACACACAGCATGCCTACAACTTGGGAGAGAAGATCATCCCCATGGAAAATCTAGGAGCCCTTTCCCAAAGCAGAGGGATGAAAATGCTGGAGAAAACCAGCAGTGGTCTGCTCTACCACCCATCCTGTGTTAGCCAAGGTTCTCCAAAGAAGCAGAGCTAAGGGGCTGCAAGAAGTATGATCAGAATAGAAGCTGAATGTTTAAATAAAAATACTTATTAGAGTAAAAGACACACTGCCAATATTCCCTCCCCCAAAACACTCCCTTCTCACTTTGAACCCACTTACCCCGTCACTCTTGCCACATTCTAAAGCCATTCTGGAAGTCTCCTTTCATGAGTGTATTTATGAGGTGCAATCAAAATTCAGAAAATTCTGCTGCCCAGTGATATCCAATAGAAGGTCAGGCTCCATTACAGGGTGTCCTCGGCCCCATTCCAGGTTCCTCTCACAAATCAAGTCCAACATGTGGCTTCTAGCTCCTCCCCAAATTCAACAGGACCATAAAAGGTAAATATTTTAAACTGATTCAGGACATCGAGGCAGCCACACAACAGTACAAGGAAAGACACTCATGAAAGAGGACTTCTAGAGCTGCTTCAGAAAGTGGTAAGAACAGCATCAGTTGCGTGTATAAGGTAAGGTGAATTTTGAGGGAACTAACAGCAATGTGTCTTTTACTGTAGTTGTTCTTTAAATTAAAGTATTCATCATATTTTTTCAATTACACCTCTTACATAAGAGGAGATTTTTTTATGGAGACTGGCACACATGGTCATGCAAGTGGAGAAGTCCCATCGTCTGCATTCTGGAAGCTGAATGATCAGGAAAACCATGGATATGATTCAATTCCAGTTCAAAGGCCTGAGAACCAGGGGCTAAAGGTGGAATTTCTAGTCTAAGACCTGAGAAATGAGCGTTAATTCCTCCAGTGTGAAGGACTGAGAACCCAGAGTTCTGAAGTTCGAGAGAAGGAGAAAACATGCATCTTAGGGCAAGAAGAGAGGAATTTAGCCCTCCTTCCATCTTTTTATTCTATTTGGGTAGGCTCTGCACAGAATGGATGGTGCCTGGAACATTGGTGAGAAGAAATGTTTTTTGCTAATCCTACTGATTCAAATGCTAACCTCTTCCAGAAAAAAACTTCACAGATCTGGTTAGAGATCACGCGTTAGCTGCTCTCTGGTGTTCCTTAGCCTGGTAATGCTGGCAGATACAATTAACTTTCACACAGTGTCCCCTGAAGCTTTAGTGACCTCCAGGAGCAAAACTACAGGATCTAGGCTTTACTCACGGTGCCTATCTGGAAATGCTTAAGGGCATTTTTAATGCAATGCCTTGAAATTTTGCAAGTAGGCACTGCAAGTCAAGATCATTGCCCACCATTTCTACCTGGAGACAACAGCAAAATCTTGTCATGGCTGTATGTGCCCAACAAAAATTCCACTGCACTCTCACCTACAGGTAACAAGGTGACTTGGGCTAGCAGGTGGCTTCCTTATATGTCCATGTCTTTTAAAGGGCTGTACCCTGTAAGAAGCTTGCCAATATAAGCCACCTCTCTGAGATAGTAAGCATCTTTTTGGTTCTGGAACAGAGTAAGCCTCAATAGCCCCACCGGTTCCTGGATCCAGGGCTTTGACAGCTTGGCACTGTCTGACCACTCAAAGTGTGGACCTTCACCAGCAGCATCAGCAGCACCCAGGGGCACATCAGACTCTGACTATTCAAATTGTCTGTGGGCTGGAAGTGCTGGCTTCATCTGGGAGATCACAGGAAATTCCGGATCTCGGGTCCTAACCGAAGACTTGATGGATGGGAATCTACACTTACACACCATCTCTAGGAAATTCGTATGCACACTAAAATTTGAGAAACACTATTATATGTATAGTTCTCCACGGCTACTTTGACAAAATACCACAAACTTGGTGCTTTCAAACAACAGAAATACACTCACTCATAGTTCAAAGGCCAAATATCCAAAATCAAAGTGTCCACAGATTTTGTTTCTTCTGAGGGCTCTGAGGGAGGATATGTTTCATGCCTGTCTTCTCACGTCCAATTTTCGCAGATGATCCCTGTCATTCCCTGGCTTGTAGGTGTATTAATCCAATCTCATAATAAATCTCAACTACATAGTGTGTTCCTCTGGCTCTGTCAAAAATTTGCTCCACTTATAAGGACACCAGTCAAATTGGCTGAAAGACCCAATCTATTCTAGTTTGACTTCATCTTAACTAATTACATCTGTGATGACCCTAATTCCAGACAAAGGCACATTCTCCACTCTAGGGATATGTCATTTTGGAGGGACACAATTCAACATGTAATAAGTACGCTCATCAAAGTCAGCCATTCTTAAATGCTGGGAGATTGGCTGCTTAAGAAATATATGGAACACCTGTAATCCCATTATTCTGTGCAGCAACATAGGAGGATTGTAGGTTCCAACCCACCCTGGGCAACTTAGAGACTTAGTGAGATCCTGTCTCAAAATTAAACAAATTTAAAACATGGAGGTATATGTAGCTCAGTGCAAAGCCCAGGATTTAATCCGAAGTAACTCCCTTCCTTCCCCATTCCCCAACCCTAGAACATGCATATAAATTCATTGTTGTAAACACTAATAAACAGAAGATAACAGGCCCAGAGTAAGACTTGAGAGCATCCATCTTTGTGGAATGACTCCTGTGCTCAGACAGCACAGCTGGTAGCATTCTTGGCTTTCAACTGACTCATCCCCTGTGCAAAGCCATTGCAGGACCAATGTGAGATGTGGCCACCATGGTTGCCATTGGCATCTCCTGGAGAGCTTTATAAATACTGACACCTACACGCCAGTCTCAGAGATCCCAGTGTGACTGGCCTGAAGGGCTACTGGGACATCTGGAATTTAAAACTACTCCCAGGTGATTCTCATCTGTGGCCAAATTTGACAACGGGTTTACTACATTACAAAAGGTGGCTCCATTCCTTTCCAAGTAATATAACAACAATACATAAATTATTACATTCTATTATCAATATACATTATTTTTAATATATTTCTTCTCAGTAAATGAATTCCTTACCATAACAAATGACTTTCTTTTCCTTAGCAATGCATCTTACCCGAAGGCTGTTCCCACCCCTTATATTAACATACTGATTCAACCAGGTTTCTTTTTGCCCAATAGTTATATGGTATATTTTCCCCATCTTTTAACTTTCAAACTTTAGGTATTCTTATGTTCTATATTAATCTTTTGAATAGAATGTAGCTGATTTTTAAAATATCCTAACATTCTTGTTATTCAGTTGAGCATTCGGTCCATTTACGTTTAATATAATTATTAATATATACTGATAATACGAATATTAAATCACTCCCAGGGTACTTCTGCGGAGGTTGCAGTTCTCACAAGGGACCATAAGAGGGCAACACCAGGGGATACTCAGATATTCATAGCTTTGAAGACACAGGAAGCATAGGGTACTTGTTTTCTGAATTTCTACTGCTACCTTTGAGGATGTTTCACTCCGGCAAAGTCTGGCAAACAAGGGAACCGGATATTCAGTGGGAAACAGAAGTGTTGTGGGCTGGGAAAACACAAGAGCAGCTCCACAATTCCATGGACACGTCTTTGGATGGGTGGGGGCATTGGAAGGTGGGTGCCCCGTGGGCTCAAGGAGTGGCCATGCACCAATGCACACAGAATAACTTTTATATACTAATAGACAACTCTGTTGTTGACGCAATTCGGAAAGATATCAGACCTGGTGACACACATGGGTATGAGTCAAACATCTCATTTTGTGTTATTTTGTGTTGGTTTTCCTCTACTTTCTTCATTTCTGTTATCTCTTATTGTTTTGCAGTTACTACATCCTATTTCTGCTTTTTTATGTAATTACCCTAGACATGACCTTAGGAATCTTCAACTTTTCAACATCTGTGACTGATGAATACATTTACTGTCTTTCACGCCAACAGAGAAGACCCAGAACACCTTACTTCATTGACTTCCGGTCCCCACAAACATAGTGCAATGTATTTAATTCTTTCCTATATTTCTTAGGACCTTAAGATGCTATTATTCCTGTTGCAGTTTGAGAACAATGCTGTGAACATGCACTCCCTTCTTTCCCATATCTTCTTGCAGCCTGGTGCTAAGGGGGAGGACTTACGTTGGCTGAAAACACTTAACTTTACAATTCCCCTCAGTGAGAGGCTCCTCCTGGTCTGTGTTTTTATTTTATCATCCTTCCTAAAAGATGCTTCCCTCAAGACAGAATTGCAGATTGGCAATTAATTCATTTAGCAAGTTAAAGATACAGAGATACGCTCACCTTGCTTAGAAAGCTGCTGGTGTGTCAAAAAGTATGAAAACAAATATACCATTTTTCCCCTCTGCTTACGGTAAAGTGTTTTTCTTTGTCTTCCTGAAGATACATTATGTGTCTTTGAATAAAAAACTTATTTATACTGCTTCACATTTGCTTCTGGTTTGGTGATCTGCTACAGTATCTTCCGGAAAGCATGACCTCCTGACCTACCTCTCCTGCTCCCTCACTCCAACTTCCTTTTCTAACAGTGACCAAATGAATGTTCCATCTTGTCCTGGGATGCAGCCACCACTTCTGCATTTCTAATCTTTTCCTCTCTGTGCTTCGCTCAGGATAATTTCTTCAGCTATATCTTTAATTTCATTAATGCTATTTTAACTGTGTCTTATGTGCTATTTGCTTTGGATATTAGAGTTTTTCATCAGGCGAAGTTCTATTCGTCTTGTTTCTTTAAACTGGTTGTACCTTTTTATTGTCTCCTGTTCCCTGAAGGTATTTTCAAACTTATTTTTTTTTTCAGCCTGATACACATACAGTCTTTTTTTAAACTAACCTGTATGAGGTAATTACAATGCCTGCTATTTCAGAGGTTTGGTTTCTATTGTTCATTGTGCTTGCTCCTTTTAACTCATGGTGCCTGTGTCGGGCTATCTTTGACCATGTGCTAGCTATTGTACACAGATTTATTTGGCACTTCAGATAAAAGTGCCTTACTTTATAAAAGATTTGCTTTTACTTCTGGTGAGTTGGGATCCCCAAACACCAAGTTCAAGGCCTGAGGCTTCCTGCAAGGCCTTGCTAACTCTGACTACAATCCAGCCTGTGCTTACTTGTGAGGCCTTGTGTACTTAGGACTCATGTTTGCCTTGAAGGAAAATGCACTCATCTATGTTCCCAGTACACTGCAGGAAGGGTCTATCACTGCTCCTCATACACACATGTCCCAAGGAGTAGGTTTCTATCTTCCTTACCTTCTCTGGGCTCCTAAAACTACTTCAAGTTTGGCTGACTTAAACACTCAGGATACAGGTGGATTTTGTATTCATTTTTCTTCTGAAATTCCGCTCTCTTGTCCCTCTCTTCCTGATAATTCCCACTATCATGAAGGCTTTTAAACATTATAATGACTGGTAACTACTTTTAAGGATTTTCACCGGAAAGCTAGCCCAAATAATGTAGCTGCCGGTGCTAACAATAAAAAGCGATGTAATGCTTTTCTTGGTACACAGTAGGCACTCAGGAAATAATTACTGAGTGAGCCAAATTGTCAGAATTCCCCAAGTGTGTATCACTGTCAGCTTGTCTTCACTTGAAAAAGCTCTTTCCTGCTCTTAGACTGTATTAATTTCTTCTGTCCAGCCTGAGAACTGCCCACACCCTACCTACAAATATCACCTTTCCCTCACAGATTTCCTGCTTCCCTTACTTTTCTCAAACTGAGCCCTATATAAACCTAAGACCTAGTAGGCTTAACTAGCTCAGACTGAATACATGGCCTTCTCTCGCTCGGGGCTTTATACTTTCTCATCTTTCTTCTGAAGAATTTCCTCACTTGCTCTCCAGCTCAGCATTTTTTGAAAATACCATATCTAAGGCTCTTAAGTCTGGCACAGTTGGAGAGGATCATTCAGGGTACTGTGTTTTGGGGAAGAAGGGTTCAGTTCATTCTTATAAACCCTCACCTTACGTTTTCAGGGTGCTCTCATGTGGGTTTACAAAAATATGGGCATCCTTTGACTTTGGTATATAGTGAGAAGCAGAAGCCAGAGTAAAGACACAAATCCTGAAATACAGCCCAGAGCTTTTCACTTCAAGCCTGGGACTTACTCCTGGCCACCACAATTGCTTCCATTGACATCTGGGACATTGGTGACTTTTGTCACAGTGACATCTAGAATTCTTGGAAGTCACTTCTTGTATGGAACAGGACACATAGAGCAGAGGTAGGTGCAGGCAGCACATCTGTTTCCCATACACACCTTCTCCAAAGGCTTCCTGTATCTTCATCACACTTACCTCACAACTTTGGTCCCATTTCTCACAACTTGCATGTCTACCATGCAGCCCCCAGTAACATAGGCAGCCAGGTTCAACTCTGAGAATTCTGCCTGAAGAAGAAAGGAAAAAAAAAAAGATTCACACATCGGTATTATTACATCTGTACCAAACACACATTTAAACCTCACCTCAAGCTTAGTAATATCATTTCGAGCTTCTTTCTTGAAATTTGAGGAAGCTGAGGTACACAGAGGCATAGTGACATGCTCAAAATATACACTTCATAAAAGACAAAATTGGACTAAAACTCATAAGCCTGTGATCCAAGGACCTGTGCTTTACCCATTTCCACTTCTGCCTCTTTGGTAGTAAAAGAAGCAACTCTAGCTCCATGACTATAAGATGCCAAATGTCACTCAACAGACCATTTTTCCAGACTTCTACAGCTTTGCTTTGCTGTGCAGTGAGTGGCATGGGATCTCAGGACCATGACTAGTAGAACGCTCCTCAAGTCATTTGCTCAGTGTTCTTTCTTGGTGATGGTCCCACCCTCCCTCCATCCACATGATTACAATAGGAACAGCACGCATGGGCATTAACACACAACGCTTTCAGTCATAGTTGATGGAGTGGGAATCTGACCCAGAGTGCAGGAATAAACTGTCCCTCTTTCCAAATGTAAACAATCTATGGAGTTTGTTTCAGGTGGTTGTATCTTTAATGAAAAACCCTAGGGTGATATGGGTGATATTTGGAACCATATTTTCTGCTAGCTGTATTGGCAAAGAACAAATAGCCAGACAGGACAGGGGTTGGAGAGAGAGGGAGTGAGAAAGAAAGTGGAGAAACAGAGGCAGAAGAGAGAGGGGGGACAGAGAGAGACAGAGAGAAAGAGAGAGAGAGAGAGAGAGAGAGAGAGAGAGAGAGAGAGAGAGGAGCAAGACATGGTGAATCCTTTTGATGTTGATATACCAGCTACTGTCCTGCTCTTGGATTTTCTGGAGTTCATCCTTTTTTTATGATTATTATTTTAAGCAAGCATTAGTAACTTTCTGTTGCTTGTAACCAGAACCTGATGTCATATTGCATGCTCCCTTGGAATGCATTAAGATTCATTGTTATAACCATTTATATACCAGTTTCCTAGGATGTAATGAAGTACCACCACTGGCTGTAATGAAGTACCTCCATTGGCTATAACAGAGTACCACCATTGGGTAGCTTAAAGAGCAGGAATTTATTTATGTTCTGGAGGCTAGAGGTTTAAAATCAAGATACTGGTAAGGTTGGTTGCTTGTGAGTGCTTGTGAGAACCTTTTCTACTAAAGACATTTTTTTTTTGACTTATACGAGAGCCATCTTTCTCCATGCCACTTCACATTCTCTTCCCAATGCATGTTCTGTATCCAAGGCTCCACTCTCTGTAAGGCCACTAAGACTGTATCACACTCTCACTTTAATGATTTTGTTTATATTTGATGACCTCTCTAAAGGTTCTATCTAAGAATAAGATCACATTCTGAGGTATTGTGAGTTAGGTCTTCAGCATGGAAACCATGTCAGTGACAAGTCAACCTATAACACCCTCATCAATAAAGCATAAAAAGTACTTTGAATTTCTTTGGATTTAATAAGCTTAATCATTCACACATAGGAATCACTCATCATGCACTGACACCGGCTTAAGCATTTTACATGTAAGAATTCATTTAACCTTCACTTGTCCAGATGGAGGCAGGGCCACACAGTACATGGCAAAGCTTGTGTTCAACATCAGACAGTGTGGTTCCATGGCCTATGCTATTAGCTGTTACTCCACTTTCTCCACCATTTAGCTGGATAAAACATTAAGCTTACAACAGAATTTTAAGGAGCTAAAAAATAACACACTTAAGGAGACAAACAAATTTACATTGAAAGGAACTATCATTTTATGACAATTTAAGTGTACTGCCCTGAAGTAGTTTAACAGAAATCATGAGCCAAAACTTAGCCCTCTTCCCAGAGGCATTAAAGAATACCCAGAATTCCTAAGTTCCTCACTCTAATTAATGACCTCATTATGCTGCTGCAAGGTGAAAAGAAAAGATCATGGGTAATGAGTCCATGTTGGTAAATAGTGGTAATGACTGAGCGATTACGTCTAATGCCTTCCATCATGTTCAAGATACTTACTTGGCAAGATCACAAAGGAGAATTAAGTAAAGTTGCTGTTTGTGTGTGGCAAAGAAAAGAAGTTAGAACAAAGTTGCAAAACAGGAGTTCTGGTCACCAAAGAAAGAAGAAAAGGGTGAATGAGAGTCTTGGAAGGTGGGATCTTCTACTAAAGAGTGGCATAGACCCAAGTCCTGACTCACTGCCTGACTAGAAAGAGATCCCTGTATAGAAGACACTTTATTGGCAACATCACAAAGGAGAATTACACAAGTTAGAAGTTCATCTCGCTCAGATCTGGGCATCCAGAGTTATTCTCCCAGCCATGGCTTGTGAGCAATTATAGGAGGTAAGTGCCTGGGTCACAGGGCGGCAAGCCTCTGAGAGGGCAAGCACGGAGAACTGAGGTAGCAAAGAAAAAGAGCATTCCTCTGTATGAAACATCTTACCAGAATCACTTAAATTTTCTGTATGAGTTAATCTTTTGAAATCAAAATCATTGCAGCTTCAATCACCTTAGATGTGATGGCGTTTTTAATAATGCCCATCAGGCAAAGTGTTATGGATGAATGCATACACAGAGAGACCCTACCCAAGTATAAGCTATTGCCAATATATGATTTGGTGAGTTTAATTTACTAACTGCTCTGAATCTCGGTTTTTGACATTGCTAAAATGGACATAACACTATCAATGATATCCATCTTTAAGCACTTTTGTGAAGATTCAAGGTTATGTTTGTGTTACGGTTTGGATCTGCTATGTCGCTCACAATCTCTGTGTTTGAAAGGTAATGTGACACCAGTGGTTAAGTTATTGATTTCTTGACTGTAAAGAGGTGGGGCCTGGTCAGAATGGGTGGGTCACTGGGGCTTGACCTGGAAGGGGTAGATCATAAAAACACGACCTGGAAGGATATACCATCACTCCACCCTTGGCTCTTGTGGCTTCCTTTCTTGCCATGTAATGAGCAGTTTTCTCTGGCTAGGCCTCCACCCGCCAAACCCTTCCACCATTAATGGCTGTCCATGAATGGACTGAGACTTCCTGAAACTGTGAGCTAAAACAAAACTTTCCTCCCTTAAGCTGTGGGTGTTGGGTATCCTGTCCCAGCCTGAGGGAGTCATTAATACACTATGTGAGATACCTAGTACAGAGCTGAGATATGGAAGAACCTCTGTAAATATTTGTCTCATTATTTACAAATATTTCATTGGCGTAGTAAGAGCCAACTGAAAACATGGAAAATAGTGGAACCAGAAAAATAGTAACCCCTTTAAGAATTTTAACATATAAATTATTAAAATATAAATTAGAGAATAAAATAAGAGTAGGGACATCTGTTTATGGCTATAGTAAAATACTAAAAATTGTGTGTGTGTATGTATATATATATTTCCATCTTAAACAAGGAAAATAAACACAAAATACACAAAGTACCGGCTTTCAGCCTTTATACAAAAGGCATTTTAGGACTAGGATTACTGCATAAAGGAAACAAGTGAAATTATCCCTATGATTACTCTATTATTCCAACTTACTGTCTAAGGTAGTTTCCAGGTAGCAAAGCAACATGGAAAATGCAAACAAAGTTCAACAATCTCTCTGAATTGAGGATACAGACACTGAAGTTTAGTGGAGTCACAATGGCTGGAGGAAAAGGTGGAGTGGCACAGAAAAAAAAACATGCACAGAGAGATCTGCAAGTCTCAAATTACTGGTTTGAGTAGGAAAAAAGAAATGACTCAAGCTAGGGTACTCAAATAGTCGTAATAAGACTAAATATTCTTAGACTAAATCATGTCTGGATCCCAGACATTAAACTTGTCCTGTTTTGCTCTGGGAATTCTCAGCTCCAGAGCTAAAAGTCCCAGTTTTAATCTGAAAGCCTCACATCTTAGGAACCTCCTTAGTCCCAGGCTAACTGGAACAGTTGACTATTCCATCTAGTTCTGTCCTTCCAAAGCTTAGAATACAGCCTTCGGTGGATCAAGCTATCTCCAAGTGGTGTCACTGCAGAGTATTTAGAGGAGTACAACAAAATCTAGCACCTAGCATATAATATTAACAATTTAAGTTATGATATTCAATCATAAAAAACCAATGATGCAGAAAAGCAGAAAAATATGACCAATAAAAAGGAGAAATCTGTTAACAGGACCAAATCCAGAAATGAAAGAGATAATGGGAAGTACAGAAATAGAAGTTAAAACAACTTCTAAAAGTATATTTCATGTTCTTGAGAATACAGAGGGAAACAATGTTATGAGGAGAGAAAAGAAAAAAATATTTTTAAAATAGTGGAAATTCCTCCATAGTGAGTTCAGGACCAGCCTGAGCTGCAGAGAGAGACCCTGTCTCAAAAAAAAAAAAAAA
>PVKB01001014.1:467348-516906 GCA_004027205.1 Ctenodactylus gundi | reverse complement strand
GCATTTGGACAGGTACGGCACTCGGCCACCGCGGGCAGCAAGACTAACCTAAGAGCACAGGTGAAGCTCACGGCTGCTCCGCGCACCAAGTGCTCTGGTGGGAGAGGTGGGGCTTGCCAGCGGCTGCAGGAAGCTGCTTGCATTTGGACAGGTACAGAGCTTGGCCACTGTGGGCAGCGGGACTCGCTAAAGAGCACAGGTGAAGCGCGTGGGTGCTCCATGCAAATAGTGGTCTCGCGGGAGAGGAGGGGCTGGCTAATGGCTGTAGGAAACTGCTTGCATATAGACAGGAATGGCGCTCAGCTGCGGCAGGCAGCGGTACTTGCACAAGAGCACAGGTGAAGGGGCACTTGCTCGGCGCACCTAGAGTTCTCGCTGGAGAGGCGGGTCTGGCCGGCAGCTGCGGGAAGCTGCTTGCATTTGGAAAGGTATGGCGCTCGGCCGCCGTGGGCATCGGGACTTGCTTAAGAGCACAGGTGAAGCTTGTGGCTGCTCCATGCTCCTAGACGTCTCCCGGGAGGGGCGGGGCTGGCTGTCGGTTGCAGGAAGCTGCTTTGATCTGGACAGATAGGGCACAGGGCTGCTTCCCAGGACTTGGAGCCCCGCAGTGGTGGCAGGGTTTGCCGGTGGCCAGAGGAAACTGCTTAAGAGCCACAGTGGGAATCGCAGCTTCTCCTCATGCCTTGGAGCCCAGTGGAAGAGGCGGGAGTGCCGGAAGCCAAAAGGAGCTTCACAGGAGCAGACCAGAAGTGTGCACAGGCATCCTGAGTACCCAGAAACCTTTAGGCAGTTCCGGTGCCTGGGTAATGAAGGACAGAGCCGTGCGGGAGTAAAGTGGTGGGAATTGAGTTCGTATCGCCACTGCCCCTTACCGTGGGAGTCAACACAGAGGCTGGGATCTCCCAGCACCTGACAGAGCCCTCCTGGGGACAGCCACATAGAGGAAGCAAGTGATAGACAACCAGAAACCACCAGAGACAGCAGAACCATGAGGAAATGTGGAAATAAATCTCCTTCAAAAAATATCGACACTCCAGAGGAGCATACCAGGAAACCCGAAGATACAGAAGCTAAAGATGAAAATGGCACAAATGAAGGTAAATTCTGGGCCCAGAAATACGAGTTAAAGCAGGAATTAATGCAGGAATTAAAGTAGGAACTAAAGCAGAAACTAAAGCAGGAATAAAACAGGAAATAACGCAGGAAATGATACAGGACATCAGAACCTTACAACAAGAGCTACGCCAAGACCTAGCTAAGCTAAAAGCAAGCTATGAGAGGCAAGTAGAGCAGATCAAAGAAGAAATGAGGAGAGTGAAGGCAATGCAAGAAGTGGGAGAAGAACACAATAGAGACATGAGAAAAATAAATGCAGAATTACAGGATGCAACACACACACAAGTCACAATAAGCAACCATATCAAACAATTTCAAAATAGATTATCAGATTTAGAAGAAAAAATAGCAGAGCAGGAACGGAAAGACCATAAAGAAAGCAAAGCAAAAAAAGAAAAAGGTGTATCATTACAACGTCTGATAGATGATTCAAAGAGAAACAATCTGAGAATTATGGGAGTCCACAAGAGGACTGAAGATGAAACAAGAGGATTAAAGGTCATATTTAAGGAAATTATGGAAGAAAATTTCCCATACTTAAGAAGAGAAATGAACATTGATCTTCTGCAGGCATATAGAACACCAAACAATGTGGATCAGAAAAGAACTTCATCATGACACATCATAATTAAAGTACCAGAAGCCCAACACAAAGAGAAAATACTGAAATTGGTAAGAGAAAAGCAGAAGGTGACCTATAATGGTAACCCCATCAGGATAACTGCAGATTTCTCAACCCAGACGCTAAAAGCCAGGAGATCATGGAGCACTACCATTCAAACACTAAAAGAACACAAATTCCAACCAAGACTACTATATCCAGCAAAACTATCTTTAAACTAGAGGGAGAAATTAAAATTCTACATGATAGAGAAAGCTTAAAGAAACTTGCAGCCACTAAGCCATCACTGCAGAGAATTTTCAAAGGAGACTTGGATTGTGAAAGAGAAACCAACAAATAACACAAGAGTCCCCAGAGAGAAAAAGACAAAAGCTGGAGGAGAATGAGCTGAGAAAAAAGTAAAGCTAGTGAATAACATGGAAAAACTGCAACTATGGCAGGACACACCAAACATACCTCAATAGTTACTCTGAACAGGAACGGCCTCAACTCACCCATCAGACACAGACTGGCTGACTGGATCAAAAAACAGAAACCCACAATATGCTGCCTGCAAGAGACACACTACACCAACAAGGAAACTCACAGACTGAAAATAAAAGGTTGCAATTCAGTATTTCATGCAACAGTTCCCAAAAAACAAGCAGCGGTAGCTATATTAATCTCAGACGTATCAGACTTCAAGAGAAAACAGGTAGAGAGAGACAAAGATGGACACTACATACTGGTGAGAAGAACATTACAACAGGAAGAAATCACAATTATCTATCTATCTATCTATCTATCTATCTATCTATCTATATATATATATATATATGCCCCCAACCCTAGAGCACCCAATTATGTAAACCAAAAACTACTAGATCTGAAAAGACACATAGGCCCCAACACAATTATAGTAGGGGACTTTAATACCCCACTGTCACAAATAGTTGGATCAACCAGACAAAAAAACCAACAAAGATATACAACTGTTGAAAGACACCATAGAAAACTTGGACATAACAGACCTTTACAGAGTTTTCCATCCAACATCAATTGACTATATGTTCTTCTCAGCAGCAACATGGAACATTTTCTAAAATAGATCACGTCCTAGGATGTAACTCATCCTTAAACAAATACAAAGGGATAGAAATAATACCCTGCATACTCTCAGACCATAATGGAATAAAGCTGGAACTCAACAGCAACAGAAACAGAAGAAAATATACAAACACATGGAGACTTAACAACTTACTACTAACCAAACAATGGGTTACGAAGAAATCAAACACTTCATAGAGTTAAATGATGATGGAAGCACATTATATCAAAATCTGTGGGATACAATGAAAGCAGTTCTGAGAGGAAAATTCATAGCCATAAATGCACACATCAAAAGAATAGAACAGTCACAAATAAATTCGCTAATGAGTCACCTTACAGCAATAGAAAAAACAAGAACAACTTAAGACAAAAGGCAGTAGAAGAGAATTATAAAGATCAGATCTGAAATAAATGAGATTGAAATTAAAAAGACAATAAAAAAGATTACTGAGTCAAAAAGCTGGTTCTTTGAAAGAATTAAGAAAATCGACAAACCTCTTGCTAATCTCATCAAGAAAAGGAAAGAAAAGGCACAGATTAACACACTTAGAAATGAAAAGGGTGAAATTACAACAGATCCTGCAGAAATTCAGAATATTATAAGAAATTACTTTGAGCACCTATATTCCAACAAATTTGAGAATGGGAAGAAATGGATGACTTCCTAGATGCATATAAAATACCAAAATTAAATGAGGAAGATATAAAAATCTTGAATAACCCCATCACGCACACAGAAATTGAAGCAGTAATAAAAGCTGTACCTACAAGTAAAAGTCCAGGCCCAGATGAACTCACAGCAGAATTTTTTCAGTACTTTAGGGAAGAACTCACACCAATCTTCCTCAAACTATTCCGTAAGGTGGAAAGTGAAGGAATGCTACCAAACTCATTCCTTGAGGCTGGCATCACACTAGTCCCAAAACCAGACAAAGACTTAACCAGGAAGGAAAACTATAGACCAATATCCTTAATGAATATAGATGCAAAAATCCTCAATAAGATTCTGGCAAACAGAATCCAACAAGTAATCACAAAGATCATACACCATGATCAAGTGGGCTTCATCCCTGAGATGCAAGGCTGGTTCAACATACGTAAATCAATCAATATAATACACCATATCAACAAAAGCAAAAACAAAAACCACATGATCATCTCTATTGATGCAGAAAAAGCCTTTGACAAAATCCAGCACCCCTACATGATAAAAACTCTGAGAAAAATAGGTATAGAAGGGCCCTACCTAAAACTCACAGAAGCCATATATACCAAGCCTCCTGCAAATATTATAGTAAATGGAGAAAAATTGAACTCATTCCCTCTCAAATCAGGAAAAAGACAAGGCTGCCCACTGTCACCACTTTTATTCAACTTAGTCCTTGAAACACTTGCCATAGCAATCAAGACAAGAAAATGAAATAAAGGGAATCTGCATTGGAAAGGAGGAGGTCAAACTTTCCTTATTTGCAGATGATATGACTGTCTACATGAAAGACCCAAAAAACTCCACTATGAAAATCCTAGAAATAATAAAAAAAAAATTTAGCCAAGTCTCAGAATACAAAATTTACACTAAAAAATCAATAGCATTTCTATACACTAACAATGAACTTATTGAGCAAGAACTCAGAAAAACAATTCCATTCTCAATAGCTCAGCAAAAAAATTAAATATCTAGGAGTATTCCTAACCAAGGATGTGAAGGACTTATATAAAGAAAACTACAATACATTGAAGAAAGAAGTTATAGGAGACACTAGAAAATGGAAAGGCATTCCCTGCTCTCCGATAGGCAAAATAAATATAGTCAAAATGGCTATACTACCGAAACTGATGTATAGATTCAATGCAATTCCTATCAAAATACCTATAAGTTTCTTCAAAGAACTTGAAACAACAATTCTTAAATTCATATGGAACCCAAAGAGACCACGAATAGCCAAAGCAATCCTAAGCAACAAGACCAAAGCAGGAGGCATTACAATCCGAGACATCAGGCTATACTATAAAGCCATAGTGGTAAAAACAATTTGGGACTGGCATAAAAATAGACAGAGAGACCAGTGGAACAGAATCGAGGATGCAGAAACAAACCCAAAAACCCTCAACTACCTAATTTTTGACAAAGGGGCCAAATCCATACAATGGAAAAAGGACAGCCTGTTCAACAAATGGTGCTGGGAAAACTGGACATCCACATGCAGAAGAATGAATGTAGTCACACACGTATCACCATGCACCAAAATCAAATCAAAATGGATTAAAGATCTAAACATTAAAAATGAAACACTAAACTTTCTGGAACACAAAGTAGGCAAATTTCTAAAAGACATAGGGGTAGGCAAAGATTTTTCTTGACAAGACACCAAGAGCAAAAGAAATTATCCCCACTATCAACAAATGGGATCTTGTCAAATTAAAGTTTCTGCACAGCAAAGGAAACTGTCAACATTGTAAATAAAGAACCAACAGATTGGGAAAAAATATTCACTACCAACACCTCAGATAAGAAACTCACAACTAGAATACACAGGGAGCTAAAGAAAATTGAGCCCACCAAAATAAAGGATCCTACTGAAAAATGGGCAAATGAAATGAAGAGGCAGTTCAGTCACGAAAAAGTACAAAGGGCCAATAGATACATGAAAAGATGCTCAACATCTCTAGCCATAAGAGAAATGCAAATAAAAACAACGCTAAGATACCATCTCACTCCAGACAGAATGGCCTATATCAACAAGTCAAATAGCAATCAATGCTGGCGAGGCTGTGGGGAGAAAGGAACCCTCCTGCACTGCTGGTGGGAGTGTAAATTCATTTGACCACTCCGGAAAGCAGTATGGAGAGCTCTCAAAAGACTAGAAATAAATATCCCCTTTGATCCGGCAACACCCCTCCTGGGAATATATCCAAAAGAGGCCAAAACAACATACAACAGAGATATATGTATACCCATGTTCATAGCACAACTAACAATAGCTAGAACATGGAAGTCACCAAAATACCCATCAATAGACCAGTGGATACACAAACTGTGGTACTTATACACAATGGAATACTACGCATCTGTAAGGTCCAACAGTGTGGAGGTTTTCACAGACAAATGGACGAAACTTGAGAATATCATGCTTAGTGAAGTGAGTCAGAAGCAGAAGGTGAAACATCGGATGGTCTCTCTGATATGAGAGACCCAGAACAGAACCATCTAAGACAAAGAAAGAAGGGGAGGGGGGCTGTGAAGGGAGGGAAAGAAGGGTAGGGGGAGGGACAAAAGGAGAGCGGGAAAGCCCTTGTCACTTTGACAAGGGAAGTATGTGCACAAAATGCTCAACTCCACTGTAAACCTTAAATTGTGCATGTGTACATATCAATAAAATAGGGAAAAAAATTCAAAAAAAAAATCTTGTTCCTGTCCTCTAGTTGATTCTGATCTGTTTAGGGGGGACTACTTAAAAAAAAAAAAAAAAACAGGTAGCACAGAAAAATCAGGAAAACTGAGTAAAGTGAAGGGTGCAGGTGTGGAGACCTGGAGGGAGAACAGGTACAGCAGCTGGCTGTCAGCACAGGAAGGTCCTGGGCTGAGCTCATTCTGTGCTTCACCCTCAGTAGTGTTGGGCACACAACAGCAACAGATAGAGTAGAAGAATTAGTTGCACCGCAGAAGGATGATGGAGGAAAAACAGAGGGACAGGAAGGCCCTAAGAAATCAGGGATATTCCAGATGGCAGCTTCTCTGTCAGTTTTGGGCCAGGGGGACAGTGATGAGAGGAGAGCTCCGAGGCCACCACACCTGGACACATGACATGAGTAAGAAATACACCTGACAAGTCCTAGTAAGGATATGGGGAAATTGGGATCCTTGTAGGAATGAAAAAAAGGTACAACAACTTTGGAAAACAGCAATGGAACTTTCTCACAGAGGTTAAAAACAGAACTACCATATGATCCACCCATCCTTCTCCTGGGTATTCACCCAGAATAATTGCAATCAGAATCTCAAGAAAATGTTAGCACTCCTATGTTTGTTTTAGCACTATTTGCAGTGGCCAAAATATAGAAACAACTAACTGTAAAACAGCAGATAAATGGGTAAGAAAATGTGGCATATGTGTACAATGGAATATTTTTGCCCTAAAAACTAAAGGAAGTCTGTAATATGTGTTAACATGGATGAACTTTGAGAACATACCAAGTGAAATAAACCAGGCAAAGAAAGACAAATACTAAATTCCATGAATACAAGGTACTAGCATGGTTGACTGTGTGGAGTCAAAGGCTGGGATGAGGACTTCCAAGGACTGGGGTAGGAGGAAAGGGGGAGGTTACTCACCAGCAAGCATAGAGTGTCAGCCAAGCAGCATGAGTAAGCCTTAGAGTTCTGTGGTACAACATTGCACCTGTAGACAACAATAATGTATGGCACATTTAGAAATGTGTTACAAAAGTGAATCTTATTTTGTGTTCTTACCATAAAAAATACTTTAAACAAAAAATATACTCACCTGTTTTAAGACAAGATTTGGCAATTGTTTTTTACCATAGCATAGCACAGCATATAGAATGGAATAGGGAAGATCCTTCGTACAACTTAGGGGTTACGTAAGTACAGTAGTTAACAAGGACACCAAAAGTGTTTTCAGAGAGATTGCACGGAGCAAGGAGACATGGAAGAAGACTTCTGGAGAAGATGCCACCTGAGGTGCATTTTGAAGTTGAAAAGAGTATCTTAGAACACTCATGGCAACACAAGGTAAGGGGAAAAGAATCATGCTAATGAAAGGACTTAGAACGAGAAAGCACAGTAGGGCCAGAGCAAAGAACAACCAGTAGACTTAGAAGGGAACAGACAGAGCATAGATTAGCATTCACTCTTGTCTCTGTCCTGTGCGATTAACATGCCTTTATTCTTAACATCCATACGTTAGTTTCTATGAAAAAATATAGTAACTGTAAAAAACACAAATATGTTATCTTTCAGTTCTGTATGCCAGAAGTTCAGTATGGGTATCCACAACTAAATTAAAAAGTGTCCACAGGGTAGAGGTTCTTAATGGAAACTCTAAGGGAAAATCTTTTTTCTAGTTTATGCCAGTTGTTGGCAAAACTCAGTGATTGTGCTTGTAAGGCTCTGGCCTTGCTTTCCTGGGTGGCATTCAGCTAAGGATTCTTTCTAGGTTCTAGGAGACACCTGCATTCTTTCTCTCCTAGCTCTCTTCTGCTGTTGCCAAGGGAAGATCAAGTACCTCTCGTGCTTTCACACACTCCTGCTGGTGCTTCCGGCCCATCTCACTGGCCAGCTCTTGCCTTCTCTTTCTGATTCTAAGGACTACTGGGATTACTTGGAGTTCACCTAGATGATCTCCCTATTTAAAGATCCCCAAGCTGAATTCTATGTGAAAGGCTCTTTTTCATGTGATGTAACATATTCGCAGATTCTAAAGATCAAGGCATGTGCATTTTGGGGAAAGGCCTAGTTTTCTACTCCCCACACCCCACTTTTTGGGTGAGTTCATCCAAAGTCAGCACTTAGCTCTTAGCAGAATGTCTTGTGGTACTAAGGAGCCTGGCTGCAGGCCCTTTACTTTTAACCATCATGTTACACAAAAAAAACTTAAGAACAAATTGGAGGATAAAGCTAAAACACGACACTACAGATTCAGTGCAGACTTACCTCCTGCAGTGACCACAGAGCTGACTTAAGAGAACAACCCTAAATGATTTGCGGCCACTCGATGTTAGTTTTCTAGGGCTGTGTAACAAATAAGTAAAAACTTAGCTTAAACATCGCCCATATGTTATCTCACAGGTCTATGGAAGTCAGGGTCTTAGGACTTGATTATCTGCTTGAGTTCTCAACAACTGAAATCAATACATCAGTAATCTGAGTTCTCATCTAGAGCTCGAGGAACGCTTCCAAACTCACTCTTGTTAATACAAGAATTCAATTCCTGATAGTTATAAGACCAAAATCTTCTGACTTCCAGTGGGGGCCACTCTTGCCTTTTAGAGGCCTCTGCAGAACCATGCTGTATGGCCCCCTCCATCTCAGTGACAATGACCCTCCTTCGCATCACTTGTCTCTCACTGCAAACTTCTCTATCTCTTCTGCCTCAGCTGAAGGAAACTCTATTCTTTTAAAAGACTTACATGACCAAATCAGGCATACCCATATAATGCCCTACCTTAAATTCAACTGATTAAATGTAATTACATTTGCAAAAGTAAAATCTCTTTTGAAATGGAATGTACTATAATCATAGGAGTAAGAGCTGGGGTGGAGATTATGGGTCTGTCTTAGAATTATGCCTACCACACATCCTAGGGATGGTGACACAAATGACATCATTCTTGATGGGCATGAGTGGAGCACACAGGTTAGGGTATAGGGACAAAGCTGGACACTAAGACCCAGGTCCTGACACTGAGCAAAATGCTATGGCCCTCATGGAAGGGTGGCTCCTCCTGTGTTGAAACCTGGGAAAAATATTCTTTTTTACTTCTAGGGGTGAAGGAAATTGTTCCTTAGTACCACTTCCAACTCATGTATGACTCAGATCAAGCCCAGAACCAACTGCATCTCCAGCCATGTCCTTGTCAGACAGGGATATGATTGGAGAAAAAAGTGGAAAATCCCAAAGTTTACTTTATAAGAATTCATGCAAATTTCTGACATCAATTCACAAGGAATGTGCACCTGTCTAGATGTATAAGAACATCAGCCTTTTACAATATTTTAAAAGACATGCACTTTCATTATTTCAAATGTATACAATAAATTGCTCTGAGACAGTAATTTTTCAGGGTAAAGATTCAGAGAAAACATGATTGTCTGACTAAGTGTGAATTATAGATATAGCTCTATGATTTTTAATAGATACTTCTAGAGTTTTGAAATCAGCTTATTGACTCGGAATAGTTACTTCACAATTACATTTTTGCTATTCATTAGCTTAAAAGAGATCTCTTCCTCTACAGACAGCACAGAGGAAAACATTACAAATCATCTACTTATGGAGTTTCACATGCACTCAACAAATATTGAGACTATTCTATGTTGTAATCTAGAGGATTATGAAGAAATCTAAAGTACTTTAATGACTGAATAATTTAATGTGGTAATTAAAAATAAGCAGAAGAATAAGGGGTTCTAATGGGAAAGACAGAAGGGTTTGGAGAAATGAGAAGTGAGCACAGGATATAGAAGCCAAGTAGGCTTCTCAGCAGAAAGGGTGCTAGGATCTGGGTTTATAAACAAACTCAGGCCCAAAGTCTACTCCTGAGCCCCAGAAGCTCTGCCAGATCCCCTCAGAGCCTCAATCTCTATACTCATCCTGTGCTGCCAATCACCTTGAACACACACGCTTTCTACCTCAGGACCTCTGCTTTTCCTGGTTTCTCTGTCTAGAGTGTGCTCCTCTGGAGTTTCTACCCAGTCATTCTCAATCTTAGCTCTCAACTTCAATACCAATCCTTCAGAAAGACTCTCATCCATTGCCTTGTTTTTATTGCTCCTTGCCTACTCTCTTCCTGAGTCACCTAGTTAGTGATTCTGAAAACGACAGCCTTGTTTAACGGCCAACATGCGAAGGTACTGCTGTCATTTCCAGTTTACAGACAGGAAAGTGAAAACTCAAAGAGGCTAGATTACCTTCTAAGAAAAATTTGGGACTTGAACCCAGTTGGATGACCCCACAGTCTATAAATTTAATCACTATTGCATCAGTTTTCTATATATTATAAAAATTATAGGCATTCTCTTAGGAAATCAAGAAATTTTATGAGAAAAGAAGACCATAATTTAGGCTTTCCTACTATCTTTATACAAACATACATACAAACAAACATACATACATGCATATACATACATATTTCCAGACATGTATCTCTCTAACAAGGATGATTTCTTTGAATGGGGCCTGTTATGATTTGGACCTGAAAAAGACCCCTGACCCCTCAAAGCCCCATGTTTTGGATATTGTGGAATACCTATGGCTTCCAATGTGCTGTGGGGCCTGAGGCTTAGCCCAGGAGGGGCAGATCACTGGGACATGAACTGGAAGGGCTGATGCCAACTCTGCTCTTCCTTGCTCACTGTGTTTCCTGTTGTGATGCCAAAAACAACTTTTCTCCATCTAGGCCTCTGCCGTGTGCTTCCACCATTGCTGGTCACCCATGGATAGACTGCAGCCTTCAAAAACTATGAGCCAGAATAAACTTTTCCTTTCTTCAATTTTGGATGTTGGGTATTATGTACCAGCAATGAAAAAAGTAACTAACACAGAGCGGTATACCATTATTAACCTGCTTTTTTTTTCACTTAACATCATATATTAAACTTTTCCCCAAGTCATCTTCTACTTCTGGGTAGCGGCAACTGCTTCTACCAGGTATCCACGCTGGCCCAAGATGCTGTCCTGTGTACAACAGCTCATCCTCATGGCCCGTCTAGGTTGTTCCTATTATTACTCCATTTCACAAGTAAGTGAAACTGAGGCTGACAGATGGGAAATAACTTGTTCAAAATAATAGTTGATAAATAGCAGAGCAAGTGTAGGAGGAGGTCTATACAAATTTTGCATTTCCCCTTAATAATCCCCTTCTTTGCTTCTGAAAGAGCTGAGTGTCCCTTTGAAGACTGATTGGAAATTTCTGGTGAGAAGAGAAAAAGAGACTGTTCCCTGCCTCTGAGAACCACTCAGCTAGCTCAGCTGGGGATAAGTGGGAGGAAGGAGCTTATTGTGCAGGGAACAGGGTATGGCAAAAAGTGCCTGGCAAATGGGGGATTTTTCAATTGGTTATTTTAAGTAAAGTAGCTCTTGTTAATATGTGCCTTCTGGTGAAGTGAACCAAATGTTAATGAAAGCAGAGCACACATTGTTATTTTATCTCCTGTTTGCTGATAGGGTGGGGGTCTATTTTTAAAAACCCCACCACAAACCATATTTAAGTATGTTCCCAGCCACAAAGATTTCAAATACCAGACTTGTTGGATAACAGATGACAATCCAGGCTGACACCTGGCCAACCGAGCCAAGGTCCCAGGCCTGTGAAAACCATCTCACCTCTGAAAATCAGAGAGTGGATCTGCAGGTAGCAGGACTGGTGGGAATGTGGCTCTGGACACAGAGAAACCATATGTTTAGTATTATGGGCTATCTGGCGAGGAGCTATAAAAAGAGGTCTTCTTCTAAGACCTTAAACCCAAAAATATATGTAGAGGAAGTTCTACTTTTAACACCAATAGGGTGCCATATATTCTTTTTTGTCAAGGGAACTGTTGAGGGGCAGGATCATGGTTGAGACCTGGCAGAGTAAAACCTGAAAGATGAGGATGTTGGCCCTGGCCAAAGCTCAATCCACTTTCAGCACAAATAAAATCACACCAGTGGGGTCAGATAAATCTGAGTTCTCATTTAAGCTCTGTTACTTGTGATATTAATTGAATTATTTCATCACTCCAAACTTCAGTTTCCTTATTTCTCAAAAGGTAATATGGCTGCCTGGGCTGAAGAGTCATGGGTTGAAAAAAATGAGTCTCAAGTACGCTGTGCAGCTCAGAGTCAATATTTAGTGTTGGTGTGGTTACTAGGTTTTGAACAAAGTGAAGATTTTCCTGTTCACATTTGATTCCTTCTCCAGGAAATGCCTTTCTCTTTCAGGATGCTGACTGCCAGCCTGCCCTCCATCACCCATTTACATGACATCTTTTCTATGAAGCCTTTCTATATTCTTCTTAGAAGGAGCTGGCCTTTCCCACCTCTGACTTTTTTAGTACTTTATCATTGACTACCTGGTTCATCCATCCCCACACAGCTACCACAGTGGCTTCCATATGTGTCACCTTCTTCCACAGAACTGATCTCCTAGAGAAGAAACCTCTTAGGTATTTCTCATCATGCTTGATGTGCAGCCAATCCTGAGCAAACACATGTACAATCATTCATTAATGCAATTCACTGAACATACATTATGTGCCAGGCACTGGGCTAGATGCTGGGGATATAGCAGAGACACTGTAAGACCTTTACCCTTACTGAACTTACATATTACCAAAAGGAAACGGGTGATAAGGAAATAAATAACCATCCATAAATATATACCCAGATAACCATCATTTAGACTTTAAAAAATGCTATGACAAAAAAAGAAACAAGGACTTGGAAAGCTGAGACTGGAGGACTGCCATGAGGTTGAGGCCTTTCTGTGCTGTATAGAGTTCTGGATGAGCCTAGACTGCAGAAAATGACCCTGTCTTCACCACCATCACCACCCCCCACCAAAAAAAGCAGAAACAAGGTAAAATGGGTAAGAGGAAGAGCAGTGGATTACTGAATAACAATAGTTCTAAGGGGTGTGTGTGAGGAGGTTGCATTTGAATAGAAGCCTTAAGAGAATGATAAACAGAGGCAGGTTTGGGACAATTTTAAGGAAGTAAGTCCCAGGCAGAAGGAGCATTTGCAAAGGTCATGATGTAAGAGAGACTTTGGTGTGAACTGCAAGAAGAACAGGGGTCTGGAGTATGGCAACAGAGGAACACACGTGGCAAGCCGAAATCCGAAGTGGGCTCGATCAGAAATCACCTTGTTAGCGTTGGGATAACATTTAGACCTTACTTACTAATTATAAGAGCTTTCAAATTGGTGAAGGGAGCAATATGTTCTTATTTACAGTTTTAAAAGATCTTATGTAATCCCTTAAGAATCCTGTGATACTAAAAAAATCTAATCTTTCTTGGTTCTTTCTTGCTTCTTCAGCTTTCAAACAGCAGATTGTGGATCTTTGCAGCCTCCACAATCACATGCATCTGTAACTCTAATACATAGCCTGAACAGTTTAAGTCACCATTTTAGATTTGAAACTTAAGTCACTTGATTGCTTCCCGTGGCCCTTGGCAGGTTAACTTTATGGCATATCACTATCTGTAACATGAAGACAGCAATATCTGTTTTCTCAGAACTACTTATAAAGATCAAATAAGATATTATAGGAAAAAGGGATTGGGAAATAAAATAGCAGGAAGTTACTTTATTGTCATTTGCTATTGTGTCTGGAGCTTCAAAGGACCAAACATCAGGCTCTTTCTCCGGAAATATACACATACCCAGGAAGGCATGAGCACTGCATGCTCTGAATTCCAAGTTCAGTGTCCACAGGGGTAGTCTCTTCCAGGCCTTCGTGCAGAGGCCTAGAACTCTTCGTTTCGTTTCTTTTCTATCCAGACTGTAACCCATAATACTTGACAGAATGGACCCAGCTTAAAACACAATGAAATAACTAGCTCAGTTAGTCATGGTGAAAACATGCTATGATTTGAAGTGTCTTAAGGTCCAGGAGCTCAAGCCTTGATCACCAGGGTGGCACTATTGGGAGACAGCTGAACTTTGAAGAGGTAGGCCCAACACTAAGGTTCCCAGGTCAGTGGGAGTGTGCCTTAGAAGGAGACTGGGAAAGCCTCTCATTCTTTGCTTCCTGGCTCATGATGTAAGCAGTTTGCTCCACCACAGGCTTCTGCCACTATGAGGTGGTATTCTTGCCAAAAGTCCAAAGAAAGGAGCCATCCAATACTCCAGCTCTGAGAGCTAAAATAGTCCTTTTCTTTTTATAAGTTCATTACCTTCAGTATTTTGTTTTAGTAATGTGAGCTGATTAATAAAGTATATTATCTCTTTTTAAATAATGAACGATCCCTCTAGAGGGCTATTATGTGGACATGAATTGGGTAAGGACGAGAGAAGAAGCAAAGACATTACCTATGAAGATGGTAGCAGGGAGATGTGACTGGACTTGGTAGGCTGGATATGAGGATGAAGGAAAGAGATAAGTTAGAAATGACATGTTGATATCTAGTCTAAAAATGGGGAAAAATTGTGCCACTTCCTGAGACAAAAATGGAGAATAAGGTTAGCTGTATTATACTTGAAACTTTCTAGTGAGGGTCCCATGAGAATTTTGCCTTTAATATTTCATGTTTGAGGTATCATCAGGCAATTATATACCTGCATTGAGAGAATAGAGTGTAGCTAAAATTTAATTATGAAAGGCATCTATGTGTATGGGACATCGGTGACTTAGGTCATCTTTAAGACAAGAGAGTAGGCAAGGATAGGAAGACAGAGGCATGAACTCTGGATACAGTAGTTTAAAATTAAGCAAAAAGAAGGAAACAGGCTGGGTACCATGGGAGAGGCCTGTAATCTTAGCACTTTGGAAGGTTGAGGTAGGAAAATCATAAGTTCTAGCCTAGCTTAGGTAACTTAACTCTTGATGAGACCTTACTACAAAAATCAAGAAAAATATTAAAAATAGACTGGATATATAGACTGTAGTACAGAAAAGATATTAATAAAGAAGAAAAAATATAGGAAAAGAAATTGAGAAGGTCCAACCTAGGAGGCAGCAGGACATTCAAGCGTGTGGGTCCTAGATGCTGAGAGGATGCTTCCAAAACAAACCATCATGGCCCTTATCGTAGTCATTACTGTGATATTTTGACCCCAGCTGTGTCTGTGCCAAATGTGAGAGGTAAGTGAATGAATTCTTGTAAGTCATGACATGAGATTCATTCTCTGTATTTATCAGGTGTCTATACCGAGGAGTGGAGAGAGAACTAAAAAAAAAAAAAAAAAAAAAAAAAAAAAAAAAGAGTAAGTGAAAGAATCTATGTCCGTTATTTTGCAAACTGGCCATACTACACTTCATTAGCCTACCTAATTGGAAAAAGAAACAAAATGCCATTTCTCTTAGAAACATGGCTCTTCAAGTGCTAGAACCGTCATGGGCTTCCCTTAGAGCAACTGTCCACCCCTAAGACTCACCGCGGATGCCCATGGCGGTTCCCCAGCTGCGGCATTGGAACACAGTGACAGGCAGCTGGGGCAATTCAAATGAATTACTCTAGCTCTGCCAGGAAAGTGCTGATTTGCAGCTGGTGACAAACAGGGTGATTGGCCACTGAGATGCAGCATCTTAGATGAAGTGGCCTCATCAGTGGGATTGTTGCATTTGGCCAGAGCTAATTACCCTGAGCTAGGAATCTCACTGCCCCATACAAAGTGAGCCTCTCTCTGAATATCACTCAGCTCTGTAATTAGACAAGATGGGCTCTTTCCTCCCGGTAATTTAGAGGCCAGCCATCTGAGCCTATGCCTTCTTGCTCCGGTTTTCATTACTTTTTAAAAATAGCCATTTGAAGTAGAAGACAAAGGAAAATAGGTTGCTCTCAATGACCTCATGCACTCTGCTGTTTGAAGGCATACAGGAGATGCCCCTTTGTCCCCTTTCTCCTGGGGATGACAGGATATCCTTTTGAAATAAGGAAGAAGGTCCAGCTCCAACTTCCTGTCAGAGATGTCATGGAGAGGAGGCTGCTGAGATCAAAAGTTGATTGCTATTTAATAACTTTCTACTCTCTACGTGGGTCCCAAGTGTCTGCTTTCTTACAGGCCCCTCGCCATGCCATCTGCTCCCCGAAACCCGCTGCCCTGGCTCCTGATCCTCACACTGCCTGCACACCTCCATCTGGAAGTGCTTACTCTGTGCTAGGCCCTGTGCTACCTGTTCCACATCTATTTTCTTCTCAGTCATGAGGATACTATTATGACAAGTAATGCCATTAGTCTACGCTATGGAAAAGTAAGCAAAAAGAAATTGAAGGGCTTGCCCAAAGTCATTTAGTAAGTAAGAAACTAGGCATGGCTCCCTCCTGCTGACCCCTTTCTCTTGACCAGTGCCTCTGCTTTCTCCCTAAGTGTGGCACAAAAGTGTCAAAGGAATCACTGAAATATGTGAAGTGAACAGTTGTGTGGTAGAGCTACTAACTAGATGGATAATTTTTTAAAGTGTATTGACAGTTGCGTGTTAACTTTTTAAAGGTCCCTGGCATTCACAGCAGAAACTGACAGCAGGCATCAGCAAGCTATGGCCTGCAGGCCAACCGCAACCTATAACATGGCTTTATGACTGGACCACAGCCAAGCACATGTGTTTACACAGAGTCTCTGGCTGGTTTCATACCACAAGAGCAGAACTGTGTAGGATTTAAAGTGTGTCGATCCCTGGTCTAGACAAAAAACAATCCAAAGTATGAGATTAGAAATGTATATTTGAAGGCCTGCAGTGAACCACAGAACACAGTGAATGTTCCAATCACATCTACATACTGTTAATACTACCTTCTATTAACATCGAGATACGCAATTAGTGACATATTTAGTGTTTTGTTAACAAAGGAAAACAGATAATGCAGTAGAAGAGACACTTGCTACCAGCCTCTGATCATGTCAGAATCTATTCACTGCTGTTGTTTGGGCATCTTTCCTCTCCTACAGCTCCTGCTCTGATTAATTACCAAATTCTATCATTCTGTTCTCAGCCTGCCCTTCCCAATGTGAACTATGCTGCAGTACAACCCACCATCATCATTGTTAATAGTTTCTACAAATAACAATCATAGGAATGTCTTAAACAAACACAGGCAAGTGGCAAGTCTTGTAATAGAAGCTGGTAGCTGTATAGTGGGAACACAGAACAAGTGGCTCAGTGTTTAGACAGCAACGACTGGGAAAGTTTGCAGAGGAAGTGAGATCTCAGTCACATTCTCCTTGTTACCTGGATCTGCTGTGCCTTTTCTCAGCCTTCCTTCTATTTCTACTCGGTGCTTTCCTATCAATACTTCAAAACATAGCAGAATGTCTCCTCCTCTAGTGACAGTCTTTGACCTCTACCGGCAGATTAATTAGCAAGTGCTTCCATTTCCCTTGGTGCTGCTTTCTTACTTGTTACATAATTAAAACAGTACAGTGATTTTGTCTAGGATGATATTTACATAAGGTGGTGATGGTGGTTTAACCAAATGCTCATTATGTGCCAGATACCACACCGAGCACTTCCCATTATGTCTAACCCCACAGCCTATGTTTTTATCACTAGGTCTATCATAATTTGGATCTAGAATGTCCCCCAAGGTCTCATGTACTTGGAATCTGATCAGGTTTATGGGGGTGAATTGATCAAGTAGAGTAATCTGATGATCTCATGTGCTGTTAAGAAGTGGGGCCTAGTTAAGAGGGGGGGTCACCGAAGGTGAGGCCTGGAAGGATGAATCTTGCCCCAGCTTCTCCCCAGTCCTACTGTTCTTCCTGGCCACAAGAGCAGCTGTTCTCCACCAGACCATCACACAGTGCCCTTCTGCCACTGCCAGCCAACACGAACAGACTGAGACCTCTAACAACCTCCCGTTGGGTGTAGGCATCAGGCGTCCAGTGCCAGCAATGAGACAGTGACTAAGATGCTGCCCTTCTACCTTCTCCATCAGACTGTAAGCCTGTGAAAGGGACAGACTGTGATGTACTGCTTTTATCTCCTCCGTGACCAACAGTGCCTCCCATGGAAGAAATGTTTATAAAATAAATGAAAGGTATGGCAATCACAGTTTTAAAGATTCCTGCCTCCTGGTTCTTTAACTGAACATTAACCTATACATGGCTGCTATCCACAAACACAAAAGATGTAGCAGAAGTCCAATATCCGTTGACTTTAAGATATTGAGAGCCTGGCCTAATCGGGTGAACCTCTTCAAAGCAAGGATTTGGGTCCAGCTAGTGGAATTCACAGATGTCCAAAATAGAAGGATTTAACATTTATCACAGGCTTTAAAATGGAAGTTTCTAGAGAATGAGGAATTCATGCAGATTCTGGAAGATGAGAGTACCCCTATTTGACAAGGGAAAAGGTGACTTACGTCCTATAACCACAAAGAAATGAGTTCTTCACACAAATTGACAACCCCAGGCCCACATAAGGACCACAGCCCTAGCCAGGTCTTTGCTCCATCCTGGTGAGGGCCCGAGTAGAGAATCTCGCTGCCCTAGCAAAGAATTCTGACCTACGGCACTGTGTGATGGTAAATGGATGCTGCTATAAGCTGCTGTGTTTGTAGGTAGCAAAAGGAAACAAACATAAGAAGGTTTCCAATTCTGTGGATGTGTTGGTGGCCAAGTTGCTGACCAACAGTTCCAATGAGTTTTAAAGAAATCAATGATAGCAAAGATCCAGCATCATGAAAGAGTTTTGGTTCAAGGAAGCCCATGTCAAGGAAGGCCACAACATCAGTCAGAGTCTGGCTACAGACAATGTTCTACAGTGACCAGAGGGCTGGACAGGGCATAAGGAGCTCCAGCTCTGCCACATGCCTCTCACAGGTCATTTTAGGCCTCTGGAGCACAGTCCTTTCCTCTGTAAGATAGGAACAAAAGCATTTTTAAAAGGTTTTGCATATTTGAAGGATGAGTTTGGCTTGTGATTTTGTTGAAAGTTATCAAGGGGAAACAAGTCAAACTCCATATGAATTTGTGAAATAAAAACTAATGATGGATTTAGGATTTCTGGGAATAATCTACCTATACCTCTTTCATCTGGATGTTAATACATGGATGTTAACAGGTTTAAAGTAAGATCATGGCTCCAACAATTCATAGAAGTTATGGCCAATTCTGGAGAAATATATGGGATTCCTCAATCAACTTAGAGGATTCTAGTAGAGACCAATAGAAGTCAAATGATTTAGGCAGACCTCCAAGGGCTCCAAGACAGCTGGTCTTCCCCTACTGAGGAAAAGGCTGACGGGAGAGTAATGACCATCATAAAAATAACACCTCCTAGTCCAAGAGCACCTTTCAAAGTGCCTTCCCGGAGCCTCTTTAATTCCAAAGGCTCAGATCAGTTGAAGGAAAAGGTTGTACCAAGAGTCTTTCTGGTGTGGAAACCTTGTTTTCTCACCACGAGAAAAGCCTCACCCAATACAGGAACATTATTCAATACACAGATCAGAAAGACTGAGACCTGAGACTGAGCTAAGGTGATGGAGCTGGTGTCCAGTGAGAGAGCAGAGGCTTTTCAGTGCCAATCCTGGACTTTACTAAACTCCAGCTCTCTGCTTCTGCTAAGGATCTGGGGAAGGATAGTGTTCCTGGGTAGAGGCCAGCTTCACCTGTACCCGGTGTGAAGTGAAGGTAGAGAGGACCACCTCTAGCTCAAGCTCCCATCTCAGGGATCAGACATCCAGGAAGTACCATGGCTATACTGCACTTTGAAAGGCCTCTTTGCCCAGCCTTCCACTGTCCTACAGGCAACACTGACTGACTGGTATGTAGCAACATCTTTCTCAAGTATCTTCATTCAGGTAGGGATGTAAGGAGTACTGCATAAGGTAAACTCCTCTCCAAGATGCTTGCAGTGCACAATAGGTAAAATATTTGTTGAAAGAGAACACAGGACGAGAGCCTTAGGCCTGGAACTTTTTGGGGAAGTTTTTGACCTTTACCAGACAATCCTGAACTTGGGATGTTGGAAAGAGACAGACTTTTGAAGCACTTAGCTTAACACTATCATTATAAATATCCAAATCATGAGCATTTTTTTTTTTATTCTCCGGGCTCTGACAACTCTTTAGAGCCTCTAGAATGGAGCCATCTGGTAATCAGATAGACTACATTCACATATTCACTTGTTGCTGGCAGTCTCGTTGGCGAGGCACTGGAGATATAACACTGTACAAAGAACAGAATGTTTCCTTTGCTCCTGTAGAAGGAAATATCTTGTCTCTGGTCCCATATGACACTTTACTCACTCTCTCTTCTCCTAGGGTTGTGTCCCCAGCACTTAGTACCACTGAAAAATCAAGGCACCATACTCATCAAAACTAGTTTTCTCAAATGTAATTAAAGTTTATATACTCAGAACCTCTGACAGGTGCCCTAAATCAAGTAACATGACCAAGGCTCATGCTAACACTTCGGGCAGCATGTCTCCCTGTGATTTTTCCTTCTAGTTACATGTCCCCTGCATCTGGATGTGATGTGGACTCTGCTCATTTCATTCCTCTGAACAAGTTTCCTCTATTTTCTTCTTAATGTAAAGCATCTAGTAGTATTCTTTCCCATGCAGCAAGCCCAGCAATTAGTCGTTGGATTTCTTATAGTGAATACTGTCTGCCTAGAGTGAAAAGTATCTGCCAATAACTTACCCAAAGTGAAGAGATGTAGGAATAACACGGAGGGGTCCAGCCAGGTTTGGAAAGCAGAGTGGAAAAACAGAACAAACCAGCAGGCCTGGGTTTGCTCCAAGGGCCCTGTGGGATTGAGACTCTTGAGCTTCTTTATCTGTAAAATTCAGTTGGATTGGTGATCTCTTGAGCTATTTAATGTTAGGTTTTAGTTAAGTGCTGTCACGTCTTAAAGGCTCTGAGCTTGAAGCTGTCAGAGCACATGTTAGAAAGCTTAAAATGTAGTAGCTCTGGGGATAAGATTCCCTTAATAAATTGAGCAGCATGGAAAGAGAAATGAAATGCAAATAACTTTATCTCTGAGTGACTCAGGATGACTTGATGCCGTATCTGTCCACCACACAAAATCACCTCATGTAACATCCAAATCATCTGACAGTGTCTTTGGCCAAGGCTGGACTTAGAAACAACTTAGCCAAATCAGAAAGATCATAGCAGAGCACAGCCGGCCCATGTCTTTATTTTGGGCATAAATGAGAAAAATAGTTCATGCATGGTTGACGTGTTTGCCTTCGGGGTTTTTTGTTTGTTTGGTTTTGGTTTTTTTACTTGAACCAAATTCTCTTTGTGGTAGTATGAAGGGTAGGATGGATACGGTGGAGAACTGCATCTACAACAAATGGTGACACCCCCCCTCCCCCCAGTGTCTGAAATGCGATTATTCTCATTCTGTTTGGAATATAGCCTTCCATTCCTTCCTTCTAGGCCATCATTTTGGTGACCTTTGCAACCCCAAGGGCAATAGTAAAAAGATGGTCTTACCATGATTTCTGAACCAATAAAATGTGTGCATTGTATGTACAAATAATTCACTTGTGTGTGTATATAATATACACAAATACAGGAATATATGTATATATATTCTATATGTAACTGCATTTGAAAGGATGTTTACACATGTCTGTGATTTCTGTGGACAGGTGTTGACATATCTGTTGCCATGTGTCTTGATGCATGTTTACGGTGAGGGAGAACGCGCACCTGTGTGCTTTACCACCCTTGAAGGGCAGCAAATCCACACAGCTTCTTATCTGTAATGAGAAATGAAACATGGAATCTCTCTGACATTTGAATTCTCACATCTTGTTGACAGAGGAGAAGGGTGTGATAGATTTTGACAGCTCTGCTGACATGGCTCAGGCTAGCTCTCAGCTCCTCCCCAAAGCCTTCTGCAACTGATGTCCGTGACTCTGATGCCTCTTCTCTTTGGCCTACAGGTCCCTGTCTGGCCGCATTGTTGGTGGCGTCTGGTGGTTCTTTACCTTGATCATCATCTCCTCATATACAGCCAACCTGGCTGCCTTCCTGACTGTGGAGAGGATGGTGTCTCCCATCGAGAGTGCAGAGGATCTAGCAAAGCAAACAGAAATTGCCTACGGGACCCTGGAAGCAGGATCTACCAAGGAATTCTTCAGGGTAAAGACATCCCTTGTCCCAAGGCACTTTCACAAAAAAGGAACCACTGCTTATATCAAAACTTAAATCTTATTAATGACTTGAAAGGGCTGGATGAATGGAACAGCAGTCAAAGTCCTTACCTAGCAAGCACAAGGCCCTGAATTTGATTCCCCAGCACCACATAAAGCCGGGCATGGTGGCACACACCTGTTATTCCCAACACTTGGGAGGCTGACGCAGGAGAATTGATGTGAGTCCAGCCTGGGCTACACAGTGAGTTCAGGACCAGCCTGGGCTACAGAACAAGACCCTTTCTCAAAAAAAAAAAAAAAAAAAAAAAAAAACCTGATATTACAGATTGCAATTCAGAGAAACTCAGAATATTTCTCAGTGTTCTAGAGACCCCTGAGAAATCTACATGTCTACATTTGTTGGTGCATTAAGGCTCCTGCATTGTTTAGATCTCCCTGCACAAAATAATCTATGCTAAGTCTCCATGAGCAGCAAGGACATCAAACACAACACCCTCTTGGTTCCCACAAAGAACTTACAACCTAGTTATCAATCAGTTCAGAGCAGTTTGGGGCCTGCTACCCTCAGTATTCTCTCCTATTTCATAGCAAAATTTCAGGGAATTAATATTAAGATAATATATATGGAAAAAATAACTGTAGTAAGTGATCTGTTATATACTGCCAGGAAAGAGTAAAGGTGAAGGGGAATGGAGGTATAAAGGAGCTTCTGACTATTGCTCTAAACTCAGGCGGAAGAGCAGAGAGAGCAGGAACACCGGGCCCAGGGCCAGCCAGGTGGAGATACAGACCTTGGCCCCAGACATTACGCACTCTGCACACTTAGCCTCTTTAGTACAGTGCCATGCATCTACAAAATGAGAAGAATAATGGCCACCTCCAAGAGTCTTCTTGGAAGTAAAAGAGATAGGTCATTTAATACAAAGGAAAGCCAAGTTCATGACTGGACGCTCCATCTACCACTATACGTTCAGATAGACCTCAAACCATTTCTAGAGATCATAAAACCACGTCAGATTTGAGTAGGATTAGCACATCCTAGGTACAGGGAACAACTTGAGCAAATACTCAGAAGCAGAAAAAGATGGATTTTGGACATATTCATCCCAGTAAACAAAAAAATGGAATGTGAAACTAAGACATAATCAAATAAAATAAAAATAATAAACAATCCCTGCCACTTTCTTTGCACCCACTATGAACCAGGCAGGTCCTGGCAAGCGAGTTGCTATCCCATGCACAGTCACCCAAGTTCTCACTGCAGCTTCACTGAGCAAGGTCCCAACGGCCCAATGGTAGAATGTAATGCAGTACCTAGCTCCCGGCTTTTGTGCTGTGTGACAGGCTGGAAAGGGTGTTAGACCTCACTGAGGCCAGAATCCAAGGATAAAATCATTTGTTTTTATTTTTACTGGAGAAAAAAAAAAAAAAAACCCTAAGTAGTCACCTAGTCAGAACTTGTCATTTTCAAGAGAGCCCTGACTTCTTTGGCTCACCCAGCCAATTAGTAGGAAGTGTAGGAAAAACTACTGCCAATTTCATTACAATTCTGTGACATTTTTAACCTGTGAAAGAGGTACCTGGCATCTATCTATAAGGTCAACTTTACGCCTCAACCCCCGATGCATTTGTCAAACTCCCCAGGTTATTTAACAATGCTGTCAGCTCTACAATTTATATAGTATTTCAAGCCTTTTCAAGTCCCTGGTATTATTTTAGTTTCATCTCTGACTAAAGGCAGACAGGAGTCCTGACATCTACCTGTAGAGAAGAAATTGACTCAAGGAACCCATGATGCAAGTGTCAGGAATGGGTATTAAATCTGAGGTTCCTGAGGGTCGTTACTCTAACCCAAGTACTCTCACCATTGAACCACATCGTTCCAATGTGATGGTGTTATTTAGTGGTAAGTTGTTTAGAAGATCACGGTGGCTTCCAGGGAGGCCTGTGGATAAATCCTTTCAGTTCAGAGTTAGGGAACTTACTATCCAGAAAAGACCATGGTCATGTTGTAGGTAACAAGACACATAGTTGGACTCTTTTTGTTGTTGTTGTTAGTATTTGACTGATTACTGCCTCCAATTCATGGTACAAAGTTAGAGATCTGAAACCAAGACAAAGCATGTGCTCCAAGCTCTGTTCCCTCTCTAGCTTACATATTGCTGGTGCCTTAGTTACTTATTTTGTTGCTGTGACAAAATGCCCAATATTCACAACTTAAGGGAGAAAAGATTAATTTAGCTCACAGTTTTAAAGGTTTCATACAGTCTAATCGATGCTGGGGTAGCCTACAATGGTGGAGGTACATAGCAGAGGCTGGAGAGCTGTCACTCCATTGCAGATAGAAGCTAAATGATCTGAAGACTTAGGCAAAAACTAGGGCTTTTCCAGGAAGAAGCTGTAACAATGTTGCTTCTTGCTTTTTTTTAATAACTTCAAGCTGCCAGTTGCCCCACCCAAGGTGCCCCTCCCTTATTTCCTGGTCCACAAATCAATAACAAACACCTCAAAGCTCTGCCCTGGGCAACCCCAGTCTTAACAAATTGACACAACCTCTCCAGGTCAGACTCCAAACATCTGTCCCTTCTAGCCAAGCTCTTTCTCCCAAAAACACACAATTCCAAATATATGAAGCTTTTGGGTGACACTCAAGATCCAAACTACAGCAGGTGGCAAGTAGGTTGTAGTTGATGCTCTTTGAATGATCAATAGTGATTGCCTAGATTCTATGTTGAGAAGAATTCTGAAGTCACAAGTGGGCTCTGCCTCAAAAAACCTTTTGATGCAATGAATATCTACATACAATATAGGAAGGAAAATGGACACCAATCAGGCCATATACTTTGCATCTCCAACCTAAAGTAACCTCAAAGAAGGCACAATTTCTAGTAGCAACTACACCACTGATAGAACGCCTTACTGTGCAAGCCATTAGGTTAGCATCTTACCTACCTTTACATATAATCTCCATAGTGATACTTTAAATAGGTACTGTTATCACGGTTGTCAAAGAAGAACAGTGAGGTTCAGAAAGATTGTTACTTATTCAGGGTTTTGCAGCCAGTAAGATATAAACCTAAAGATATAAAGCCTAAAGTGAAGGAGGAAGCTGGTTGCAGTGCAAAGGCACAAATTATACAATCAGGAGCCCAAGGTTTCCGTCCTGGTTCTACCACCAACAAGGTGAACAACGTTCCCCCACCAACCACCCTTGGTTTCTCACTTATAGAGGAAGAGCACTTCCAAAATACTTCTCGTGTACCCTTCCATTGCTGTGTTTCTGACCTTTGATTGCACCAAGTCCTTGGTGGGTGAGGAAACATGGCAGAAGGGGGGATCAGTGAAACAAGAATTCTTCCATCCCCCTATCTGAAGAATCTGACTTCCAGTCCCCATGGCAGCTCCAACTCAGTCACTTATTCTTCCATGGACCGTTTAATTAAGATGTGTGAAGGGCTGTGGGAGCTGCAGATGAGAGGAGAGATCTAAGAACAAATACTCGGAATCTTCCCTGCCACTCATGCTACCTTCTACCTTCACGTTCTTGGAGATTAGATTTTTCTGATAGTAGACTCAGGGCCTGTGAGCATGGCCCGGTGTTTGTGGCTCTGGGCAAGGCTGAGAGGATGTATTAATTTTCTGCATACAGTTGCCCAGAGGGCTCCTCAGCTGTGCTTGTCAGCAGCCCAGTTCCCTGCTGTGCCAGTCCTGTCAGGTCAAATTGCATCTTGCAATTGCCCTGCTGTGTGTTTTGTTGGTTTCATGCCTGGAAGATCATCTGCAAATCTGGTCACAGCTGAATTTATATATTTTGCTGTTTCTTAGGAAAGAATATTAAATACATTAGAGAACCTATGATTAGTTCTGAATATTTTCTTTCTTAGGGTTGGAATCTTTCCTCCTTTTTCTCCTTTCTTTATTCTTTTTCTTAGATAGACATTATTGTTTGAATTCCAGACTTTCATGTGAGAAATCATACATTTCAAGCTACCAAGTGACTGAAAAATCATCATGCCCAAAATCTGTGAAATAAACAGAGAAACTAAGTCCCAAAGAAAAGAAATTTTTCCAGAGTTTAAGCTATAATCTTAAAGTGAAACGATGACTAGAACTCAGGGTTTCTCATACCCCTTCAGTATCCTTTCCAAATTGTAAGCCATACCATGAAATAAATGATTTAGTTTATCTAATGATGAATGACTAAACAATTATAAATCACTGTACCAGATGCCTCCCTGCAGTTCTATTTCCAATATTTTTTCAAGACCTAGAATTTTACTTGGCCTCAAATATCCTTACAAATCATTTAGCTCAAGTAATAATTGCATATCAATATTTGTCAACACTTGATGTTATTCGTATCAAGGAAATAAGCCTAATTCTCATGTGCTGTATCCCCATGATAATTTCATATTAAATAAATATGTAGCCTATTAATTAATCATAAATTAAGTAGACTGTATGACTTTAGTAGTTACTGACTTCTTTAAAATGTGGAGATATACATATGTGTGTATATGTGTGTGTGTATGACATCTGTACATTTGTCCATTCATCCATTTACAAAGCATTTTCAAAAGCCAGATTCTAGTAACACTAAAATGCATTTTTCCCTTGAGAAAAACCCATTTTCCCCCCATTTTATTGATATATATAAGCGCAAAATTCAATGAAGTTGAGCATCTTGTGCACATACATATCTTGTCAAAGCGACAAGGACTTTCCCACTCTCCTTTTGTCCCTCCCCTACCCACCCCTCCGTCCCTCCCTGTCCTACCCCCTGGTCCACTTTGTTTTTCATTTTAAGTTCCATAAGAGTTGTGATCTGGGTCTCCCATATCAGAGAGACCATTCGATGTCTCACCTTCTGCTTCTGACTCACTTCACAGCGCTGGCGAGGCTGTGGGGAGAAAGGAACCCTCCTGCACTGCTGGTGGGAATGTAAACTGGCACAACCACTTTGGAAAGCAGTATGGAGAGTTCTCAAAAGACTAGAAATAAATATCCCCTTCGATCCAGCGACACCCCTATAATATATCCAAAAGAGGTCAAAACAACACATAACAGAGACATATGTATACCCATGTTAATAGCAGCACAACTAACAATAGCTAAAATATGGAAGTCACCAAAATACCCATCAACAGACCAGTGGATACACAAACTGTGATATTTATATACTATGGGATACTATGCATCTATAAAGTCCAACAGTGTGGAGGTTTTTGCAGGCAAGTGGAGAAAAAGCACATTTATTTTAAAGCACATATGAAATAAGATTGACCTGTGTTCCTGAATTGTGACCCTTTACCAAGTGCTTACTGTGTATAAGGTCTTCAATTAGACCCTTAGGGTAGGAAACATCCTCTACTCTTGGGTCGTTTCTATATACTTACGACTTGTGCACAAGAAGAGATGATTTGCAATCTCAATAGCCCAGCCTAGATAGATACTTAGTGAAAGACCCAGACAACGTGTCCTGTAGGAATATCAGCTCTCACATTACTGTTTCTCTAAGTGAAAACATAAGGCACACAAATCAAGACCATCTGGTGGGGTTCTGCTAAAACAGAATTTTCATTTTTGCAATCTCTCTACATAATGCTGGTACCCACTAGAAGGTAAGAACTATTTTTCTTGGAGTTCAGGTATTCTCCAAACACATGGGATTTACTCTGGTCATTTAGCTCAAGAGAAGGTTGTGGCTGGACAAAACCACAGTATCAAGTGGAATAACCAATCTAAGCAAAATCTCAAAGGAAAAAGAGTCTGTGGTTAATTAAAAGAAAATGAGAAAATCTGTTGGCTAGATTTGGCAGCATTCAAAAGAAAGTAAGTGACAATACTTAGGTCTCAAACTATTATCTTTATCAGACAACTGTTTACATTTTGAGGGCAGTTTTTACAATATGGAAGGACTAGACCTTGGCAACCCATGGATCCATGAGTTTCTCAATGCTGTCTCCCAATGATAAAATCAGGTTCCACGAATATTCAGGTCTTTAGTTCATCCGAGCAATTCAAGTCTGACTTTATTGAACAACAGGCAGGTTCTATATTATCTGTAAAAAACTAAACAGGTACCCAGTTTTTTAACTCTCCCAAAACTTACAAGGAATATAATTACTCAGAGGTAATTAAAAGTTTGAACTACTCTGCTCATTCTGTATTTGCAAGATATTTGTACTTTGGTACCTACTGGTGCTAATTAGAGCCTCTTATTTTGCAATCACTCATAATTTGTTTCTTCCTGAGCTAATCTAGCTCATGAATGTGTGATCAAGCTGCACTCAGCGCTTCATTAATGTGCATACCGACCCCAGTCCAAGCACAGCCGGCACTTAACTCAAGCTTTGTTCCTGTCCCCTGTCAGAGGTCTAAAATTGCTGTGTTTGAGAAGATGTGGACATACATGAAGTCAGCAGAACCATCAGTTTTTGTACGGACCACAGAGGAGGGAATGATCCGAGTAAGGAAATCCAAAGGCAAATATGCCTACCTGCTAGAGTCCACCATGAATGAGTACATTGAACAACGGAAGCCATGTGACACCATGAAAGTGGGAGGTAACTTGGATTCCAAAGGCTATGGCATTGCAACACCCAAGGGGTCCGCCCTGAGGTAAGTAGCCAAGATTTGCTTCCTTCCTACTCCCTCTCCCTTCTCCATCTCAGGAACAGCTGCTCTGTCTGCCCCTTGGCTCCTATGCACAATGCAAGCTGTCAAACGAGTGCTTCTTCAACATCTGTGGGCCTGGAAGATTCCAGCCACCTGAGATCTTCAGCCCTGAGGTTGGAAATTGACCCGAGAGCCTCAGCTTGCTATGACTGTCACTGCCCATGTGTTCCTCCCCACACCTTACCTTCTCCGTTTAAGTATGTTAAATGTCAATGAGCCTGGTGGTTTTTGTCCTGTGATCTGTAACACCCCGTCCTTTGCCAGACATCCCTGCATCCAACTAGACCATGAACAAGGTTCTCCAACTACCTGGATTTTTGAAAGGAGATGGTTTGTAATATTTGTCTCAAAAGAAACATAAACTTGTCCAAATGGAGATCCAAATAGCTTTTAATGAATAGCATCAAATTAATGACCATAAGTGTTATTACCTAGACACTGATTTCTTTAGGAAGATACAGGTAGATCAGTAAGGAAACAAAATGGATTTTAATTTAACATAAAGAAGATCTGATATTCATCCCAAACATCTGAAAAAGAATCCTGCAAACTTGGAGTCAAAAGACATAGATTTAATTCTAGAGTTTACTACAAAATGCCATGGAAAGTAAGGCATTTCATCTCCCAACTCTGTTTCCTCATCTATAAAGAGAAGTTAATTATCCTAGCTCTTGCTAGGTCCAAGGTAATTATGAATTCAGACAGGATAATCTATGTAGAAGGTAACTGAAAGTACAGTGCAAAATGCTGTTACTTACAGAGAGATTAAATACTTTTGATAAAAGATAGCCTTCCCAGAAGAGTAAAAAAAGTTAATAAAGACTAAGAAAAAGGATGGAGAGATGTTCCTTGTGCCAAGGCTACCTCTGCCCCTGCTTCATTCATTTCAATGACACTGATCCCCAACATCATCTGAAGCTCTAGGATAGAAGCTGGGGCTACTGAATAAGTCCCAGACCCTATCGCTTTAGATTATATTATTGCGGGGAGACAGATACTAAGTATATGATTACTGTTTAATGTTCCATGACAATTATGACAGATTCGAGGACAGTCTAGAGGATATCTATATTCAGCAATACAACAAAATAAAGTTCTCACTGTAAAAACCTACATATGCCAGACAAGATATAACAAATATTCTTTTCAAAGCAAGTTAGGAAATGTCTAAGGACAGAAGGAAGAAAAAAGTAAAAATCGAGATGAGAAGCCTAAGCCAATTATTCCGGGACTACTCTAAGCAAGGCAAACTTATAAATTAGATAACAATTACATGGGCAAGAGTCAGTGATAGAACTAGGTAGAAGAGTAATCAAAAATAGTTTAAAAGGATAGTAGTATTAAAGACCAGACATATTTAATAATGTTTAAATTAGAATGCACTGATATAAAAATGCCATCAATATAAAATCTTAATCTAAAATTAAAATCTATGTTAAACAGCAAATTAGATAAAATTAAAGAGATAAATAATATAATGGAGAAAATCAGAGATTATTCTTCAGAATGTAACACAGTGAGATTAAAAAATAGAAAATAAAATAGAAGTTGAGAAATAGGGAGGAAAAAAATCAATCTGCTATGAGTTCCAAATGAAAAGATTAAAGTAGAAGCAATATTTTAAAGAATTTTTCAAAAATTTATAGAAAACATGAATCCCCAGATATAAAATTTGAGTTTTCATCAATATAAATGAAAAATCAATAGCCAGTTCAATGGAAATGAAGAATAACAAAGACAAGGAAAAGACTTTAAGTGAACCAGCTACATAAAGGTCCAATTCGTTCTGTAATATGAATGGAGTCTAACTGGGGAGATTTCTCCAAGGATGCCCTCTTCAAAACATAGGTCTCACATTCATAGAAGTCAACTAGGTAAAAAGAGAAGAGGGAAAAGGTTGTCCAGGCAGAGAGAACAGCACACACACTGACTCTAATGACTCTAACACAAGAAACCACGGTAGAGAGGATGAAGAACTAAAACTAAGAGTTCCCAGGACATAGGCAATGAAGTAAAGAATAAAGCAAGGTTGAAGAATGAATAGGAAAAGATTTTGTAAAAGATTTTTGTCCTATTCAAAGAGCAAAGATATTGCACTAACAAATTTGAAGCAATTTTATGAAAATTGAGAAAATAAACATATCTGTAGAAATATAGGTATAATTGAATATGACAAAAGAAGGGAAATCAAATAGCATGGTATTTATCCATCAGATACCTTTGCCCAGAGAAACTTTAAAGATGACTCTACAAAGCTGAGCAGTTTAAAGGTAATCCAATCAATAGTGTTTGTTGGGAAAGAAATTTTCACCTCAGAAACTTGTAGAGCATCATCCTCAAAATACTCCAGGTATATAATGAAGTGTCATAAGTCTTGCACACCAATGATCATGCAGGATTACAATTCATGGAGGTATTGTGAGTTAAGGACATGATTTGAACCAAGTAATTGGCAAAGTTAAGAAAATAAGACATAAAGAAGTGACATGATTTGTCCAATAGTACTTCTGCCATCCCACACACCACACAAGTGATTGGAACAAGGTAATAACTTAGAAAATATAAGAATTCTGAATGACATGAGCCTAACACTGAAGGTTCTCTGCATTCATGATAAAAGCCATCAACAAGGGAATGCCACAGAAAGTGGTATGTGCAATTACTTGCAACATCACTATTCAGTTATTATCATTTCCATTTTACAGATGAGCAAACAGAGGGACAGAGATTTAAGTTACCAGACTGACACAGCTAATAATATAGGAACAGATTCCAAGGCCAGGCAGTTTGACTCCAGAGTTTGCAGTGACAATTTACTTTAAAGTTGTGATGAACTTTTGATTGAAAGCATCATTAAAGGCAAGAAATTGGATTTAGGCCAGAGTCTCTGTGCCTATTTATATGGGCCAAATAATAACCATAAATTCTAGAACAACAGGAAGACTTTTGGAGCTCAGAGGATCTATTCACCATTCTGGAGGCAAAACCAGATACCACATGAAGGAACCAAGCACCACTCCTATAAGCAGAAAGGGAGTTTTTATGGATTTTCCATCCTTAAATATTTTTTTCTGTGATAAGGCTAGGAATAATCTAACACTATAATCAAGAAAAACATAATTTTCTTTACTTTTTCTCTGCAAAAGACATGTCAAGCCAATCGCCAATTTTGGAAGAAAATATAGCAAGAGAAAGAGAAAGATAAATGAAGAAGAACACGGCTCAACTTTAGGTCATTTGTGGCTGATCTGCAAGTCAGTAATCCCCAATTCATGGCCCATGTGCTCAGCCTACTCCCAGTGCTCTTTTTTCCCCTCCAGAAGCAAACTTAAAAATGGCTATGAAACCATTACAGGTCTTAAAAAAAAAAAAAGACAAGTAAAGGTCATCCTAAGAAAGCCTGGATTTACGGTGTGGGAAGCCTCTCTGCTGTCTATGAGGGTCTGATCTTCCTCTGTGCATTAGAAAGGATCATAATTCAGCAACTGACAGTGCAAAGGATCTATAAACATACTATCAAGGAACAGTTGCAGTAATTCCACATGTGCACACACACACTCTCACACCCTGGTTGCTGTATTTCTGTCATACTCTGTTTCATGCTTGCCAAATAGTCTTTTCATGGAGACATGGTCCAATATCAAAGAGCCACGGTGAGCCAAGCCCCTGATACGTGTGTCTGCTGTAGCTAGCACCTTGTATCCCCTGGTACGACCCCAGGAAGCTTCTTCATGGCAGAATTGAGAAGCAAGGAGGGGGGTAAGAGGCAGTTTGTGTTGCCTCTGAACCCACTGAAAAGTACCTCATGAATGTCTAATGGTGATTAGGCACAGAAAATGTATTGGGTCTTTAAATTATTTTAAGTCATAGAAAATACTTTTTAAAGGACTGTTCAGCCACTCATAAGGACATAAAACTGTGCAGAGGTGTTTATGCTACAGAAGTGTGCTTCAGTGTAGTCCAGGCCTGTTACTAACTTCTACTCCATAAAAAGACACAGATTTTGCAGTGCTTACAGGCAAATGTTTTTCAGACTTAATGTCTGTGCTTCAAAGTAAAAGGACACACCTGGCTGGCTTCCCCTACCACTTGCTCTCCTAACGTCAGACTGCATCACACCTCTGGAGCGGTCTCCTTCCAGCTTGCCCTGAACAAGCTCCAGGTTCCTCCAGAGCAAATCACCCATATATGCCTCAGAAGATGAGAAGACTGATATCTAAGGCCCTAATGTTCTTCAGAAACTTGCCAGGTGTATCTGGCAGAAGTCTGGCCACAGGCTCCACAGATCATTAAAAAGCTATGTTAGCAACAGAATAGAGCTGGGGGGAGGGGTGGTTTGGTTTGGCTTTTTTGTCCCTTCTGCTCTGGAAATAATTATTCCAATGAAATAAGGCGGTTTGATGCTTGATTTTCCATTTGGACAGGTGGTGTTTCTTTGAAACAGATGCTGTTTGTTGGCTGTCTCTGCATGTTGGGGGCTGGGTGAGGGACTGAGATATGTTTCATAAGCCCTTAGGTTGGAGATAAAGACCTACACAGCCAATGCCAGTCACTAGACAAAGGCAACTGGTAAATCCACTGATATGATCTATTGATCCTTTTGTTGTCAACTAAGTCTACCTGCTAGTCTAAATAAATCTGTTTTCCTTATGATGATGAACAGGCCCTTCAATTAGAAATTATGTGTTCATATTTCCTAAGTAAGAGTGTCTGACCCATGTATTACCAAATCAAAAAGGAATCCACACCAGATTGGCCTCAGTTAAAAATCTCAGCTAAAGGATCTCCTTATAAACTGTCTACTAGGAGCTCAACAGATCTGCTAAGTTATATCCTAACCAGAACATTGGTCAAAGTCTGGTCTTTAACTGTGACTGTGGTTATATGGAGTCTTCCGTGGTCTCTGTGATCATGACATGTCTTCTCTCATATGTCTTGTCCATGCCAGATGTATGGGCCAAGGGAATAGGATCACTTAGTGGACTCTCCGGAAGGCCTGAGACCTCCTGTTGTGCTGGACATTTGGTTTCACAGGTCTACTTCTGAGTATCTTCCCCATATACAGTCCTGTGTATAGTACTGTAGGAGGTGGAGGGGAGAGAGAGACGTAATCTCAGGCCCTAAATAATGAAGAATCATTATGTAGAACTCATGAACAGAATTATTTATTTAAAATTATTATCTTACCAATGCTGTAAGAAAATCAGAGACATTCAAATGCAGGGTCAATATTTGATTAAAAGAACTTGTAAAGATTCTGTGGCAAAAGTACCATTTTTAAGGACCTTGAAGAATTCTGACAGATGAGAAATGTGGAGGGGGAACCAAGCAGGCAAATGCAGGGGAGAGGGGGCAAGGGGCTCGGTTCCAGAAACAACAGGAGTCCATACTAACTACAGAATGCCTTAGTAAGTTGGAACAATCATTTGTGGTCTTGTGGTGAAGGATTTCAAATGCCTGTACATATTTAGTTGGATATCAATAGAGGACACCAAAACTCAGTGAAAAGATTAGACAAGCTTCCAGAAATCGTCACGGCAGTGATTTGCAACGTGAGTCAGAGAGGAGGGTCACAGGCAAAGGGGTCATGTAGCAGGCCGTCGAAGTGATTCTGGTAGAAGGTAACAAAATGGCCACGGGTTACAATGGAATGGAACAGATTTTTAAAAAGTGGTGAGCTCTGTGTTTGTCATCTTTAAAACTGGAAACTTTGGGGAAGAAGTCTGTTACATAAGATTTGTGGGCCTTCAGTGTTCTTGCCTAATAGCTGAGCAGGTATGAACTACTGCTTTCTAGGACAGAAGGGGATATATGAGACTTACTTCTATAGAATAATTTTTACTATCTGAGTTTTACTTCTGAAATGCCTAGAAAGTTATGAAAGACACTACTGGGGGAAGGGGTAGAGACTTTCTGGAACACCAGCAGGAACAATAGAGGATGCCAGCAACCTTGTTCCCCCTCCTGCTCTTTGGATTGTATCTTGCCGATATCTAGATTTGTTGTTGTTGTTGTTATTGTTGTTTTTAAAGTGAGCTAGAGATTGATCAATTACATTTTTGTCTTATTGATATTTCCAAATGAATATATATATATATATATACACACACACACACACACACACACACACACACACACACACACACTCTTCATATTGCCCTATTCTGGAAAATATTAACAAAAAACCTTTTGTCTGTATGGGCATCTGGATAAAAATGAGGGGAGGTTAATATTGTGGCATGGGAAGAGCAATTGCAAGCATTTTGTGTGGAGGATTTTTACTTTCAGGGATTGAGAATTGCTGAGTAGCCTCACACCACCTTCTACCACACACAATGCATTGTAAATTTCAAACATAACTATCCTCAGTGGCCCTGTGGGCCTTCTCTGAACACCGTTTCTCTGCCTAGTGCCACAGAAGTCCACAGAGAGTTCTCTTAAAGAGAATCACATTGACCCAGAAAATAACAGGGAAACAAATCGCAAGCGCCACTCTGTATGGTATTAAACCTCTTGCTCTACAGAACCATCCTCCCACTTTAGTGTGAAACAGAATTACCTAGGGAAGCTAATTTAACATGTCCCTGCTAAATGCTAAAGCCTCAGATTAACCCAATTAATTACTCCACCCAATAACAACACTAAGGCCTCAGATTAACCCAGGTTCAGGGTGAGATGCTGGAACATACACATTGAACAAGGCCCACTGGTTCTATTCTAGGTATAAAGTGATCCAGTCTTAGGGACAGGGAAAAACTAGAATGATGTGGGGAAGAAATATGCGCAATCAGTGTGAGGAAGCAATGGCAGAGGCCCTGATGGGAAGGAAAAAGAGTAGGATGAAAGGATGCTAGGAGCTCCACAGAACGTTGTCGAAACCACATCCTTGGAGTCATGAGACTCCAATTCAGGTACAAGGCCCAATATTTTCCAGCAGTATGACATCATTGGATAGATCACTATAACTATAAACCTCTCTTTTCTTATTCATAAAATTAGAATAAAAATAATTTCATGCAGTTTCCTTTGATGTGATAAAAAGATAAACTGCCTGTCACAGTAGATGCTCATTAATATTCATTTTCTAACCGTCTTCTCCCATTATGCTCACCAAAAAGTCACTTGAGCCAATTAACTTATTGTTTTCCTTATGTATAGAACCACAGGACCACTGTGTTCATCAGAAATGCACATAAGCCCTATGATCGCCCCTCACCTCTCCCCACACACGTTGGCTGTATTAGAAAAAAAATAATAATCTCTCTCCGAGAACAATTTGTGGTCCTCCTCCACAAAGAACAAACTAAAATAAATAAAACACTAATATTTCTCTTTCTCCCTTCCTCCCTTCCACCCTCACAAGTGACAACCTCTCTTTCCAGAGTGTAGTACTGGTGCAGGACCTGCTGCTGAGAACAAATACAGTATGTCCCAGGGAAATGACAGTCCCTTTCAATCGGTCCTTGTCTCCTGATGGGTAGCCAGTGATGCTTGTTGCCATGGTAGCCCCATGAACTCTGTGACCCAGGTCAGGTCTGATCAGAGACAAAGCTCTCTAAGTAGAGAGGCTAGAGTTGTCTGCATCTTCAGAAGAGCTGGAGAGAAAGGAAGAGGGGGAGAGAATAAGGGACAAAAAAACGGAAGAGCGGTTGGGAGGGAAGGACAAAAGAAGGCAGAAAGGCAGGGAAATAAAGTGTGTGTGTGCACGCGCTCATTTGAATGTAGCCTGGATGTTTGACAGAGAAGAATGGCATTCGTGCAGAAGCTGCTCAGGCCAGGCTGTGTGGGGTGGAATGGATGATGAAGACAGCTGGGAAAGCATCCTGGGAGACAGACACAGTGGTCCCATGTGGAAGACCAGGCAAAGGCATGGCAAAGGCCCAATGTGGTACTTTAGTGTGTCAGTAAGATTTATTATTAATATTTATTGAGATTGAGCCATTCTAGGCACTGCTAAGACACATTCAATGTACATTATTTTATTCACAGCAAAACTGTGAAGGTAATTTTTTTAATCTTCATTGTACAGTTCAGAAAACTGAGGCAGAGAAAAGCTCTAGAACTCACTCAAGATGACCTGAGCTGGATTTCTGACTCAGGTAGCCTGATTCCAGAATTTCTTCTCAACCACTAGGCAAGAATGCCTTCTCAAGAATATAAAGAAAAAAGTATGAAGAGAAAATGATTATTTAAAAGATGTAGTTCATTTAATGTTTACCTCTTAAAACATCATACAAATGCACACATACACACACATACTAGCATTCAGATCTACCAAGTCAGTATGCAAACAGAAAACTGAGAAACTACAAAGGAAAATGGCTTGCGGGCTGCTCTGCCTGCATTCCTCAGGGAATCCCAGTCTCCATTCTGCACCATTTGCATTTGGGGGGCACAAGTGTCCTCTCCAGAATCAGCCACACCAGAGGATCATGTCTTGCCCCTTACATAAGAAATAGAACAGAATACATCCAATGTGTGTTATTTCTGCTTCTCTGTGAATGACTGAATCAAAAATACTCCTGAAGATTTTTATATTGTTGTCTAAACTATGCATTTTTAATTTCTTTCAACAATAAAGAGCCCATCCTTTTAGATCCTACCCCAAATATGGGGCGGGGGGGGGGCATGGAGGGACTTGTGTTCTTTACATACCTCCTATGTGCTGGGCAATGCATTCAATGCCCTGCAGATGGCCAACTATTAATCCTCCCCTCACCTTACAATTTATATCTTGTCATTTCCCCTTCCTAGATTAAGAAACTGAGATTCAGGAATAGTTCTATGTCTAGATTCCAAAACTGATATGTGAGACAGAGCTTTGCACTAACCTTGACTCTGAAACCCTTTTAATTTTTTTCTTTTTCTCTGTTTTTGTTTGTTTGTTGAGACAGAGTCTTGCTTTGTAGTTCAGGCTAGTCCTGAATTTATTGTATAGCCCAGGCTAGCCTCAAGCTCACAACAATCATCCTACCTCAGCTTCCTGAGTGCTGAGATTAGAGGCATATGCCCCAACACCCAGTTTATGTGGTGCTGCAGGATCAAACCCAGAGCCTTGCACTTGCTAGGCAAGTACTTTAACTGCTGAGCTACACTCCCAACCCCTCCTTTTACCTTCTCCACCCAACTCTGTGCTGGAGGAGATGCCCATCACTGTGTTTGCCCTTTTTGAAAGTGACATCCTTTAAGCTACCCAAGGAAAATATCAAGGGGCATGAGAACAGGCAGCCTCCACAGCCCATGCACTCTCTATTGAAGCACTATGGAGGCTGAAACTGCATAATGCTGATTTATTTTGCAATCCTAATGAAATCTCACAGATAGATGTGCTTTTACTCCTGTTAGAGCTCCATTTTTGTCATGCTTCCCTGAGAAGCTCATAAACAGCAAGGCAATCATTAAAGACAGAGGAGCTGGGAGGTGTGAATGTAAGGTGGCAACGAACAGACTGAGGAAAGGAAAAGCACAGGAAGTGATTGGCCTTTACCTAGGCAGAACTGCAGCGAGCAGGCTGTGATTTGCCCACCACAGCACTGCTTTTTCCTGCTGGTATACAAATTGTAAGTTGCTTTCTTTTAAGAGGCTGTTTCTGTCAAAAATAGCATCTCTCCTTTTTTTTTTTTCCACTTTCCCTCTCATCAGCCTCATTATTTCAGATTAGCGGGATCTTTGGCTTTTCCAAGAAGGCAGTTCCTATAGGATGAAGGCAGACCAGCGGAGAGGTTTGGGTACACATGCTGGCCCTGACACTTAGGGCGTGGGATGTGGAAAGCAAATGTGCTGTGGGTTGGTCGGACCTGAGTTTAAGCCATGCCTACCGCACATACAACCCTTGTGATCTTGGAAACGTAGCAAGCAGCTGTATGAACCACCAGCTGACAATTAGGGTCCTGAAGTCAGGACTAAGTGTGAGCCCCAGGTGAGCTAGTTAGTAGCAAGTCTCGTGGGCAAGTTACCTTATCTCCTTAAGCCTTAGTTTTCCCCAAATATAAAAGCTGGAGGCTATATTAGCTTTTATTTCAATGGTTAAGTGATTACAATTCAAAGTGTGCAGTATAGTGCCTGGCACGTAGTAAGGTGATTAACAAGTATTAACTGTCATTATTTAGTAACTCTGAAGCTTAATTTTCTCATCTTGCAAATGAGTTCTTGCTCCAGGCTTTGTAGGATTGCCTTAGGAATGAAAAGAGTCGCTCAGGAGTTTCTAGTGTGTGAGGAGTTCTTGGCTGTGAATCCCCTCTTTCTTCCTTCACTTCCTTTCTGCTTCTCCTTAGACCTCAGCATTTATTCTGTTTGTCCACATTGCTGGCCCAGCTTAGATAGGCTTGTCTTTGCTAGGACAGGCCATACGAACTGCTTTTCATTGCAAGGAGACAGAAACATCAAGACACCCAGAAAGACAGGTTCAGATGAGCAGATTTGTTTTCTCTGCACTGAGAGCCCAAGTGACGCTCTGCCAGTAGCCACATCCATCGAGAAGCCTAGAGGTAGAACGTGCAAGTATCTAAGCAAAGCCTAATCTATAAGAACAGGCAGGGAAAAAAAGGATAAAAGGTAAGCTCTGTGTTGAGCCTCTGTTAAGAAACTCTGGGCCATCTGTTCTGCAGCATTTTATGTCTGGCCCTGTGACCTGAGATCATGGCTCCATGATCATGTCTAATCTGCCTCTTCCTCAGGAGAAAAGGGACAGGGTTCAGGTGGATCTCCAAAGAAAGGAACCAGCTGTCCTGTAACTATCAAGAGGTAGTAAGCCAGCCTGGAGCCCCAAACAGAAGGAAAGGCAAGGAAATGTACATCCATTGTTCACCTTCCTCACTGCAAATATCCAGCAGAAAGAAAGCATAATGACCTTTTCATATTCTCTATTTGAGAATGAACTTATTCCTTTAGACAAATATTCTTTTAAATCCACAGCACTGGTTGAGGCAGTCTGTTTTATGGCTCTCAAACGACAAACCCCACAATTGTTTCCCACTCTCCTTTCCTGTCTCTTACTGCTTCCTTTTTCTCTCCACCTATATTCCCAGCTGGAGTTCAGTAAAGCAAGATGCCACACGTCCCAGAGAACTCGGCAAAGGATTTTTTTTAACTTTGAAAATCCTTTATATTTCCCATGAAAGAAGTATTTTGTGTATATGTTTTGTAAAATAACTCATATATATATTAACATTTGAATAACACTGAGATAAGCTAAAGGAAGATCTAATACTTTCAGCAAAGAATTCAATGTATAAAAAACCCCTATTGATTGCTATGGACAACTTTCCTCCTGGCCAACGTCCATTTATATGGTAACCATATAAGTACATTATTAAATAACTTCCTGTGTTTGCTCTGTCTAATTCAACAGAACTAGGAAATACTACCCTATTATACAGATCATATTAACACAGATTAAAGCACCTGACTATCAATCTAGAGGTTTCTTGGCCACTTCTAATAAATATTTTCAGGATAGAAAGTGAAAGTATATGACCATAACTGTGTGATTTAACTCTACCAACTTTCTGAGTATAGTATTTTCAAAATGCTCAAGTAGTCATTAAGAAAGTAAATGTGAATAAATTTTAACATTGGCAGTCCCAAGATTTATCAAAGACTGCAACCACAAATGTCTCAAGGAACTAGGCAAAGAAAATAAGTGAAATGGACCAGGGGTCAATTCTATGTAGTTTCCTCATCTTTAATAGAAAAAAAAAATATTTCTTCACTCCAAGAAACAAAACCACATTGCAAAAACTATGATAAATTATCATTGTAGTTAATATTAGAATACCTGCTATATATAGCAGGCAAACTCCAAGTCCTCACATACATTCTATAATTCATGATATCCTCACAAAAATAAAATACATACCATTTGAACCTCATTTTTAACTAAGTGCATTTGCATGTGCCTGCAATCCCAAGTACCCAGAAGGCCGAGCCCAGTGGATCACAAGTTAAAGGCCAGCCAACACAACTGAGACCCTGTCTCAAAAAGGTGGGGGGATGTGGGGGAGCAGTTCAGTTGTAGAATGCTTCTGGGTTTGATCCTCATTATTGAAAATGTAGAAAAAGAATCTCATTTTATAGAGAATAAATCAGTGGCACGGAGAGGCTGAGGAATTTGTCAAAGTTCACATACCAGTAAGTGCAAGTCTAGAATATAGTCTGAGGCCCAGCACCCATTTACTTACCTACTTCCCTACCCTCTGAGTGGACGTTGGTACTAAGCCCCAAAGATATCCTAGAAAATGAGGAGACTGAATGAACAAGAGCACAGGCTTTGTCTAGGGGTCAAAGCCTTTTCTAAGCCCCAGCCTGATACTGTCCTGTGGTGACGTTGCTAGAATTTCTCATTTCTCCAAAGAATCTATATAACTCAATTCTCATGTGAGCTATGTAAATTTTTTAATGGTGGTCACATTTAACAGAGGAGGGAGAAAAAAAACACACCCAGTAATGACCCTATTATTAAAAAACAAAAGAAAATGCCTTAAAACAAAGATCAATAAACAAACGAGGCACTGTAGGAATGCAGTGTAGGTAGAGGTGGATAGGAAGGCTTCCAAGGAAGAGGCAGCTCTCCTGGAACAATCCCTTAACCAGAGGAGAGGATACCTACAGGTGAGATGTGTTATTTAAGATAAAAAGCCACCAGAAGCAGCAGCAAGGAGGAGATCTGCACCTTCTTTTTCAGTCTTTGTTATCACTGGTTTCCACAGGGAGTCATTTCTTCACACAAAGTCTCTCATGAATTCCATTATAAAAGACAGATGTGAGTGGGGCTGTTGAAACCGAAGATGAGGGGCTGTAGGGAACAGTGGGAACAGGGAGAAGGAGGAAGGAAGACCAAGAAGAGCTGGAAACACTGGGCTAGTCTGGGCTGAAGACCCTGGGACATCATCATTTTCTTTTCTTCCTTGGGAGCCTTTCCATAACACTGGAGAAGATAATCCTCCAGCATTATAATCCTAGGCATTTTAGAGTACATATGAAAGTAATGACCCTCCTGGCCTGCCCAGCATCCCGTACATACTGGCATTTACCCGCTGGTGGCCAATCTTTGGTGGCTTGGCTTTTCTTCCTTTCATTGAATCAGAGACATCTGAGATGGGACCAGTGGGCTGGCTCTCATCCTGAAGGGTGTTCCTACTCATTCTGTCAACTGTGAGGACACCTCACTCATTCCTGCATTATCTCTGTCAGGTGTCTCAGAGGTGTCTGACACAGATCTGTGTGCCTACGGCTGCTGACAAATGGCACTGCATGACAGGACCAGACGAGGCTCCCTGTGAGCTACAGGTGGACATTGATACCTGTCTCTCATGACAGAGTGGGCTCAGGATCAGAAATGCAATGCTTTCTGTCTTTTGAGTTCCTGCCGGAGAAGCCAGACTTCATGTCCCTATCCAAGTCTCTGGAACTCTATCAGCTGATCTGAACTGTAAAACCCTAAAAAAAGTTACAAGGCCAGAAATATGTATTCACTCTTGTAAAACTAATGTGTTTTACATTACACTATAGGAGTTCAACTATCTCTGTGGTAGATCATAGGAATTTGAAATTGCTCCTGCACTCAACAAATATTTATCAAGCACCTATGTGTTAGCTATTGTGCTAGATGCAGGGCTCCTGCCAATAAGGAGCTCTCGGTTGGCTCAGAGAAACACAGATAGGTAATGGACCAATGAGCTTCTGTTATAAGGCATGCAAGCACAGTGGGACCAGAAAGAAAGGCTTGATCTGTTATACCCTGGGTCACCCCAGGAGATCTGTGGAAAACAATACACATTGGAGGCTTGTGAAATATGTAGGGCTCCACAAAGCAGCAGGGTGTAAGATGCTCTGTCACCCAGAGGGGGCACTAGGGGTGCTTCCAGTCTAGCCTGCATCCGCACAGAACCTCCAGGCACTCTCCCTTCTGTCACCTCATTTGACCCTCATACTACAAGTAGCTGGCAGGAGTGATGTAATTATTCCAAATAGGTAAAACAACTGACTTTATTTGCTTGAGGTTAAATAGATTTCCAGGAAATGGGCCTTTAAGTATTAAAACCAAGAAAGTCATGATCCAAGTTTTGTGAGCTGGGCACCCTCGCTACAGTTACATGACTAGTCCCATAGCTTAATCTGAAATAAGGGAGGTACTCAAATCAGATCTTCAGATTCCTTTTTCACCCAGAATGCTCTATATCTGTTTTGTCCTTTAAAAAAAGAAGCCAATTTCTTTGTGTTTGATAGAATCAGAAACAAAAGGAAAAGCCTATATATTCTGGCTGACTCGCATTCCTTCTCTGCAGATTACAGAGTCGTCTCCTCTTCTGTTCAGTATATTCAAGATAGGAGCCTCACTTGGAACGGTCCCACGTGGAGGGAACCTTGGCCCTGCGTGTACTTCTTAGGGAGACTTGGGGGTGTCTACATTTTAACTGAGGCTCCCGATATAACCCATTAACTCTGTTTCCGTCAGTTTCATTGCTTAAGGCTTCCTGGGCCTTCACACTCTAAGCTACTAGGACAGCAGAATCCTGTGGACCCTTAGCTTTCTACCTGATCAGTAGCTTCCATCAGTTTATGTTAGGTAATAATGTCATAAGCTTGACTAAAAATGAAAAGGGCCTTTGTAACTAAGTTCTGCCGAAACACAAGCCCACGATGTCCCTTCTGCCCTAGACTCGGCCACCCTTCCTTCAGATATGACAGAACACATGAGCTTTGGTGCTTGCACATGCTTTGGCCCATACTCCAAGCAGAATAACTCTGGCTTAACCTTAGCAAATGGGCATAAAATTCTCCCGGATAACATTCTTCCTTAAGATTATCAAAGAAGCAGTTTAATTGCCCTCTACAGGCCCATGTGAGAGGGCTGCTTAAGCCTGCTCAACTCAAAGAGAAACGGAAAACAAAACAAAACAAAAAAAGATTCTGGAATCCTGCACTCTCAGACTCCACAGAAGAAAGAGTTAGAAAGAATAAACTCACCACATACTATTCTTTAATCTAGTTCAAGAACATCTTCACCCTCACAGTCCACTCTATCAACATCTGCTCTGCCCCTTCTTAGGGTGGATGGAGTCACTCCTAGCAGTTCAGTGGTTCCCAGACTACTACATCATGAGCCAGAACAGTAGCAAAAATAAATAAATAATTAAATAAAATTTAAAAAGAGAGCCAACATTTGGCAGTATGTTAACACTGAAAAATAATGAATTGCATAGAATGGACAATTCTTTAAAGAAAAATTTAGCTTTCTGAAAACTTACTCCACAATACTTATCTTTCTTTATTTCCTTATCAATGAGGAAAAATTTCTTCACAGCTTAGCCCAGCTTATCATATCAGACTTTGGGGAACAACTGATTAAAATCTTAACTTTTACCTAAGTTTACACCTTCACTCTGTGTTATCACTGGCAAATGGGTGTGTTCCGCCAGATCATACCTTAGAAGCAGGAGTGGCTGGCAAACCTTAAAGGTTCCTAGTTTGCCCTCATATTGAACAGCAGCCTGTGTCCCTGTGCCTGTCTCCCTGATCCCATTCTGTCCTCCAGCATGTTGAAGAATAAATCTAATTCCTCTTCCCCTGACAACCATCCCTAGGTTTCTATGTGAAATTTATATTCTTTGAAGTAATATACCATATCCTTCATCCTTGAACTCAGGCACTATTATATTTTTCAGTTAATTGATATACATATACTTAGAAATGACTATATCATTTGTGTCTGCTAAGTATAGACAGGCTGATCTGAGGCCTTTCCCTGCTCAGAAAAACTTCCGCATGTCTCGTCTCAGGAGTGAATGCCAGCTCCTTAGCATAGCACGCAAGGATGACCAGGATTTAGATTCAGTAGCTGTTTCAAACTCATCTCACAGAAGTTTCTCTCATCACGACTACACTCTCCAGGGTCTAGACTTCTTATTTCACTTCTCCATTTTCATGGCACACTGCCTGAAGGTTTTCTAACTCCTACCTATTCTCATAACTAACTTCTTTCCTTTTTTGGTGCTTTCACAGCTCTTTATTTTAAAAATCTAATACAGTTTTCTCATGAACTAATGAGAAAACTCTCTGCCTCTCACACTAGATTGTACATCCTTACAGGGTGGGATTTATAATTTGCACAATTCCTTATTCCTATGAGTGCCCGCACAGTCCTTGACAATTAGCCATCAAAATTATATTGACGAGTTGATCTGAGGACACCAACTCTTGACTTCAGTGGTCTTATGTAATCAAGTTGAAGGTTAAGATTAATATTAATGTAACGGTAGTAAGCACTGAACTGACAGTTAGATGCCAGGGAAATGTAAAGGAAAGGTAAATGAGAAACGAAATATGCAAAGCAAATGCAAGAAAAACATGGGGGCCATTATGGATCCTCCACTCTTAGGTGAGAAAAGAAAAACAAAAAATAAAACATGATGTCTAGTAGAAGTGTCTTGTTTGGGATTCAGCGGGGATACCTAGTGGGGTTCTGAGCAGTCTGGTATGATTAAAACTGAAGCTTCATTGGGGAGAAGAGGGAAAGTATGTCCTACAAGCTTGTGAGACTCCATGAACCATTTTCTCAAACACTGCTCAGACATTTGAATTCAAGGTTTTGAAGGCAAGAATGGAACTGTATAAACAATGGAAGCCATTTTCTGTCCTCGATATTTCATCAATTTGGGCCTAACTGAAACCACATGCGTTATTTCTCTTGGCTACTTTTACCAAACTTAATTTTCCTTTAAGTATATGATAATTCACAGCAGAAGGGTAGATACCTTAAAACTTAATATATATACAAAGACATCTTAAAGACCTTTGTTAGGGAGTTCCAAGTCTTTCCTCTCCAGGATTTCCAACGGTCATTATTTGAATGCTTCCCTGGATTGAAGGGCTCTTGTGGCTGAAGATTATGTCTCAGGTCTTTGATGGTACCCTCTGCTCACTGGCCCTCTTGGGAGATGCATGCCACTCGCGTCATTGTACCAGTGAGGTCAGGCCTGGCTGATTCCTCGGAGCACCCAGGATCACCATCTCCCTTTTGGTGAACATCTACCTGATCCTGGAAATCTTCAGATGACTTTAACTCTGCCAGCTGGAATCATGCTTGATTCTTTGCCCATTTGTTTGCTTTAATCTTTGCTCTGCTTGGTGCCAGGCATAAGACTTGGAAAAAGAAAAGCCACTTGCTTAATCACACCACAAATGCTTTAACCATTAGTATTTGAGTCTTTTGTAAAACTTCTTGCTGAAGATCTTTGTAGGTCTTGTTTTAATTCAAATTATAGGTTCTTGAATTTACATACACAGCCTGACCTCCAGGTTTATATCTTCTGAGAAGATTGCATGGCTTAAGTGGCTGTCTCACAGGCATGTGTATTATATTTAACACATCCAAAGCTGACCCTGTGAGCTTCTCCTAACACTTCCTTTCTTTTAGTTTCTCTTATCTCCACAAATGGCCCCACCATCTGCACCATTTTCAAGGAAGAAGTCAACTTGAATCTTTCATTCCTTTATCCCTCGTAGCCACCCATCAGCCAATCCTGTTTCCCCTACCTGAAAATATGCCCTGAATTTATGACTTTTTGCTTTCCATTGACCAGTCACGCCCTTCCTGGGCCCCTCCAGCAGCCTGCTAGCTCGCTTCTCCGTGACACCACTTTCCAACCATCAGTCCTTCCTTCTTCCAACACCAAAATAAATTTATTAATATAAAACTTACTTTTAATTTTCTGGTTCACATCCTCCAATTTTAAAATACAATTCTAAATCTTTGCCATATTCATCACAGTTCCGGCCAGTCTCTCCAACCTCCTTGTCTTACGGGTCACCTTCTGTCTCTCGGCACCCAGTCTTCCCTTCCGTTTCTAAATATGGACTCACCCGCTCTCTCTGGTCTTAGCTTAAATGTCACCTCCTCAGAAACCTTTTTCCTAACCTCTGTTGCCTCAATCTGTAATTCGTGCCTGGCACTTAGCATTTCCATGTACTGTGTTTCTCCTACTAGATTGCAGGCTTCCCTAGAGCAAGGTAGGTCTGGGCCTGTCTTACACATCAGAGTACATCTAGAACCTTTATATGGTACTAGGGAGCAGCAGTAACTCAGTAATATTCATGAATATAACAGTGAGTTTGTGGCCAAATATTAATAGAGGTCCCTTCTATAAAATTCTAATGAATGACTATCTGCTCTCTTACTGAGTGCCACCCTTCGAAACACTTCATCTGTGTTGAGATAACTATTTCTGTTTTATCCCTGGCTTTCTTCATCATTTCTTTTCCACATTGATCTAAAATGTGCCCCAGTGGTTTTTGACTGCCGAACACTCTTCTCCCTATCAGGTCCCCACACTATAAGTTTAGCTTTCATTTCTATTACATAAATCAGTTTTCTCTATATTTGAAGGAAGGTAGTTCTTATATATTTTCCTCAATCACACTTCCTTTAGCATTATTCCACCTACATGATAACTTCAAGCCAATCCACATCATCCTGGCCATTCTCTTAACATACTCCAGTTTGTCAATATTCCTTAAAATTGTGGTTTAATATAGAGTACAATGCTTCTGAGGATGTGGGACAAATCACAAAGAAAGGAACCAACCCTGTGCCTTTGCATGATTTCACTAGCACTCTTAGTATTACATCATGAATATAAAATTGCCAACAACATGCTAAGCTGTGAAGCTAAAATCACTTCCTAGTCTTTTTTTTCTTAGACTTACATAAATCTAACTTTCATTAGCAGTCTATGAAGAATACCTAATTAATTACAGAGGCAACTGACTTTCACTTTCTACAGGAAGAAGAAAAGAAATAAGGTCATCTTGGAGATTGTTTCTTTTTATCTATCAAATTATTTCTAGGTTAAGTCTAGAGCTCAACCTATGCATTATGCCAGCTTTTTCTATTCTACAATTCTAATCCTAGATAAATTTAGGGTGACAAATATTTGTTGAGCTTCTATTAAGGGCTCAACATCAATTGTGATCTTTATTGCACAAATGAAAATCTGGGACCATGGAATATTTACTCAGTTGACCAAGGGCACACTCTACGTGGTTGAGCTAACATTTAAAGTCATGGATTTCTGACCCTGCACACTAAGTTCTATGGTAACGATAATGGTGTGGAGATTGTTACTAGTAGCAACTAACTTGTTTACATGAAACAACTATTTGATAGCTCATTAGTAGTAATTCTGAGTTGGAATTTTTGTTGTCCTTCTTGACAAGTAAGGGACATTGAGGCTCAGATAGCCTCCAATATTAACCCAGGACAATTATTGACAATATTAGTGAGAATCCTCAGTACAAGGGATTTTCATTCAGCAGAGCTACCTCCAGAAATAGATTCCAATCACTGATAAGAATTTGAGCCTATGGGAGGCAGGCAGGAAAATAACATATACTCATTTATTTTCATAATACCTGCATTTACTCTGGAGACTTTTTTTATTCTTTGAGGTTTTGAGGTTCACCTATTCTGTCTTAATTTTTAATAAATATTAAAAATATCAAATCTCCCTCTCTTATTCTCTTTTCCTCTCTCTCTCTCTCTCTCTCTCTCTCTCTCTCTCTCTCTCTGTGTGTGTGTGTGTGTGTGTGTGTGTGTGTGTGTGTGTGTGTGTGTGTGGTAGTAAACATTGAAACCAGGGCCTTCACCCTGACCTACATCCCCAGTCCATTTTTACTTTTTGGTATTAAGAGAGGCTCTTGCCAAGTCACTAAATTTTCCAGGCTGGGCTTGAACTTGAAATTCTTCTTCTCAGCCTCTCAGAGTGCTGGGATTACAGGCCTGCATCACAACACCTGGTTCATTCTAATTTTTTTTTTATAATTTTCCTTTACTAAAAAGATAATTTTCTAGTCTAGGCAGACTAGAAAAATCCTTAAGGATTCTATAAGGATTTACATCATATAATTCCCTAAAAGCATCAAGAAAAGTGATATTTTTTACAAAGAAAAGATAGCCTTACCTTGCTACTGAATTGCCCAGTGATATTTTTTTACAAAGAAAAGATAGCCTTACCTTGCTACTGAATTGCCCAGAGCACTGACTATCTATTTGAAGAAACCTGAGCAAATCGATGAGCTAGGACATTACAGCATAAAGGGACATGGTCAAGTCTAGAGAAGCTTTCAGGAGGGGAGCAACTTTAGACATCTTTAGGAGGGTTGTGAGCCCACTGATATAAACAAAGATTCCTCCCACAACGCCCATTGCAGAAATCTTCCTATGAAGAGTGGTCTCTTTCTCTAAACACTTCTGCACACTGGACACCAAGCTGGATACTATGCCCCAGCAGAACAAGGAGCTTAGCTTTTCTTCTTTCTTTCTCTTTCTCTCTTTATCTGTTTTGTAAAACAGAACAGTGGTCTCATAGCTCACAGCAAAAATGACAGTAACTTGAAAACCGGACCTTTATTCTCGTTTTATCCCTCCCTTTACCTACCTCCAACATGCCCAGCTCCCTTTTGTTGTAACGGTAACACCTCTCCCTCTCTACAAATTTTTCTACTTACATTTCCCTAAAATGGAGAAGTAGAAGAGTCAGGAGAAGGAAAGTTCACACAGCT
>PVKB01001014.1:294848-462348 GCA_004027205.1 Ctenodactylus gundi | reverse complement strand
AGTTTGGAAATGGAACAGCAAAAGTTGTCAATTAACATGAGTTCCTTTTTTCTTCCTCTAAAGGGCTCAGTCTCTAGGGAGAATTTATTAGTGGCATGATCCCAAGCACTCAGTACTCGAGGAACTCTACATACCTGACCTCTTGAGATTAGTACAAATGTCAAGGATTGCTTGGTCCAATTCTGGTGTCCAGTGCCTACATTCCTATTTTCTTGCCAGTCTCTTCCTGAGCACATCCATATTTAAGGAACTCACCACTACTTAAGGCAGTGTGTTGTACTGGACAGGTATATTTATTTGAAATGTCTTTCCTTTAATTCAGTCAAATCTACCTCCTTGTAGCATTCTGGTTTGTGTCTTGACTAGCAAGTAAGCCTAGCCACTCCGTCAGCCTCAGTATCCCAAGAAATAGGTAAGCACTCATGGAAAGAGTTCTTAGGCAAAAAACAAGTTTGGAAAGGCATAAGGAAGCAACTGTAGAAGAAAGTGTGATAGGTTGAACTTTTCTGCGTGGCCCTGTGAAGACCTTTAGACAGTCCCCCAAAATCCAGTTGTCAGCATATTAGAAAATACCTTGAATTCTTAATGGAACGTAGAGAGGACTAAAAGCTGCACCCTTTGCTTCAGAGGAGTTCATCCTCTCACCAGGAAGATAAAACGGAATGAAAGCATCTGGAGATACTCCAGTTTGGTTCAGATTTAGCAAGCCTCGGGCATCTCCAGTAACATTAAGAGGACGACTGGTCTTGTGGCCAAAGCCTCAGTTTCTCCACAAAACTCTCTCCTTATACTATAAAACTCTAAGCCTCTCTGTTTCAGACCCAGGTCAGTTTGCTCTTGAAGGTTTGAGTCAGCCAAGTTTTGAAGTCTTGAACATTCTTAGAAGGGGTGCTGAGAAGCACCGAGGGAATCTGGGACAGTCTACCAATGTGCGGGAAGAAATACAGGGGGAAATTCTCCTTTCCACATGAGGGAGGTAGCAAATCAAGACAACAGGTTAAAGAGAAGAGATGGGGGGGGGGGGGGGATTGTCACCATAACAACAAGCCCAATGATTCTGAAAGACAGGATTGTTATTTTTCTTTTTTCCTGTCAGTCTTCTCAGCACTGTCACTCTCTTTCCCTGCTGCTGGCAAGAGACAAATTGTAACTTTTTTTTACTCCCACCAACAAGCTGCTTGGTTGTGGGGGGAGGGGAATGCAGCTGCTCTAGGATGGAAGGAGAATGGGGTCCCCTATAAGATACTCAAAAGACTCACTACTCCATCTCCTACCTTTCCCTGGGCATAGCTGGAAAGCTAGGAAGCTTGCAGTTTGCCTACAAAGCATGAACTTTGTAGTTCATGCACAAGTCTGCTTGTATAGACACTGTGAACAAGAGAAAGAATCAGAGTGTTAGAGAAAGAGACTTGTGTCCCTGCCCAAGGATGGCCCGTTTTCTTCTAACAGAGTCAGGAAGAGTAAATAATGGCAACTGAATGGAAGAACTTGTGCCCCCTTAGAGATACGTACAATTCATGCTATCAAAAACCTAATGGTACACGTAAAAGTATCACAAAACTTTCCCTAAATGTAAACTCAAATTAACTATCTCCACTAAAACTGTACCAACACCAGACCCTCATCTCATATCCTATTAAATGATATCAAATTCAGACAACTGAGTTTCTTCTGGCAAGTTCCTTTCATTCCAGAAATCTTTCCCAGACCTTGATACTACAGAATCACAAATAGGGTTCAGTGACTCTCTGTCCTTCAAGGTGTTGAGTACCACCTAGCTGCACATGCGCACACACACACAAACACACACACACACACACTGCTATCTACTTGGGCCAAAGACTCCATTAGAAACAAAAAATGCTCTCTATCTCCAGGCATAATTAGACAGAACACACCCCTTACCCATCTCCCTGTGAAGATCAGATCTTCTTCCTTTTCAGGTACAAAGTACATACTCAATCTGCTACAGCCAGAGAGGCAGAGTCTTTTAAAGATAGTAAAATAAAAAGGTGTCCACCACTCCCTTATCCTTGAAAGCCTTCCACCACCATAGTAGACTTGGGAAAGACTAGGAAGAAAAAAAACAGCTTTGGTGAAAGATCTGCTTCACTTAATGAAAGGCTGATTATCTACCACCTTTCTCATTCACTCCCTCTGAGAATCACTGTCAACCACTTTTTGCTAGATATGAGCTGATGATTCATTAAGATGCTTCCCCCCCTCACCCCTGCCCCGTCTGAACAGAAGAGTTTTACAGGAACTTCACATCCTCTAACGACTCAAAATAACTAACCTTCAGGAGCTAATGGTGTATCTCAGTGGTTAGAGAGCTTGCTAGCATGTGCAAGGCCCTGGATTCAGTTCCCCAACACCATATAAGCCAGGCGTAGTTATGCATGCCCATAATCCCAGCACTTCTGAGGCTGAGGCAGAAAGATCACCCTGTGTGCAGGATCAGCCTGGGCAATAGAGTGAGCTCAGGACCATTCTGGACTACAGAGTGACACCCTGCTTCAAGAAAAAGGAAATTAACCTTTAGAGGAAGAATTACATACTCCCTCAGAAGCAGAAAATCACCTGAAAATCATGTGAAGGGAAAACTTACTTGTTCAGCCAACTCTTGAGCTGCATATTAAACTCATTTTCATGTGTTTCATTTATCAGGCCACTATATCAGAGCAGGAGAAATTAAGCCCCTTTGAATCCTTTTAGTAATCACTTCCACTGCTTTCAAAGCCAGGCTCTGCAGTGCCAGCTATAATCTATAGCCAAGAGCCATCTCCTTAGCAATACAGGAAGCCTCCAAGGGGTGTGCTTCACACAGTCTTTCAGCTCTGCTGCCTCTCGGCGAAAGGCCTGTTGCTACTCGCCAGCTGTAGTCCAGAGCTCAGCCCTGCTGAATCCTGTACAATGCACCAAGTAGAACGTGGGCAAAGGCCTTTGAGTTCATGAAGAGAAAATTCCTTTCCATATGGCCAGATCTAATAGGCAGATGTCACAGAAAACCATAGAGCTGCACAGTCCATCCCTATGTGGCTCCCCTATTTACCTTCCTAAAAAACAACACATATCAAGGCATAAAAACTGCATGTTCTACCCAGTATCACCAACCACCAATGATGGTGGGTACCTGTGAGGCCTGCATTTCATTTTAATTTAATGAAACACTTGTTGTACCTGAACAATAACAACAAAGGTGTCAGAGCTACAATGACATCTGGCAGTGGTATTCTGCCAAGACTTAAAGATGTTCCTTGGTCTGCACCAAGAGTGTTATTAAGCAGAGCCTTCCTCTTCCTAAGCTGTTACCTTCCACCATGGCCACAGTTTTGTTTGGTTGTCCTCACCTCTTGGGAAGGTATTGGCCCTCATTCACCCAATTTTGAACCCCTAGACATGACAGAACTTGTTGGTCAAACAGACCATAGTCTTCCTCAGGCCCCACAGGATGAGTTTGTCCCTTACTATTGTCCAGGAATCTACAAACTAAATATCGTGCTCCATGACACTATGACCTTGTCCCTCCAAAGCCAGGGTAAGATCTTTCACACAGACAAGAAAGATTTCTAAAATTCAGCCCACCCAGTTTTATGTCTGGCTACAGTGTTTTTCAGCAAGCACCTCTAACACACAGAAAAATAATCCCAATTAAGCATAATTATTAGGATTTAATAGAGCCATTTTTCTCACACAGTGCCTTTCTACTAATCTAAGCCCCCCATTTATCCCCCTAAAATGGGATTCAAAGCAGTAAGTTAAAGGTATACATCACTTGATCTTTATTATATGTGCAATAACTGTCTTATTAAGTTGAAATCAAAGGCACATCAAGAGGAAAGTTGATTTTAAGTGCCAACTCTCAGAAAAACACTTGGCGACATAAACAATGTGCAAGGCCATTGTGTTGCTGAGCAACCGAGAGAGCAAGAGGCAGGCACCTAGCTGAAAAGGAAGGGGCATGCTTTTCGGAAAGAATGGGGTGAGCTCAAGGGTGCAGATTCTGACAGAAGCTGCCTTGAGTTTCTTTTGGCACCTCCCACCCTAGAAAAGGCAATGAGGAGGGGAGCGATGCAATTACAAATTCAACAAAGCCATGGATACTTGGAAAATTCATGTATGTACACACATTTTCCCCTGGGGAGTGTTTAGCACTCAACCAATACTAAAAAGATTTCCAACTATTGTGAACATAAAAGAGGGGGTGGGGTTGAGTGTATGTGTGTAAACATGCTATTCCTTGGGTGGCTTTTAACCTCTGACTCACTTGGCGCTTTCCCCTCCCCCTCTTTCCTTCCTGTTTGTAGGACAAGACAAGTGCTCTGAGCCTGAGCAATGTGGCCGGCGTGTTCTACATCCTGATCGGAGGACTCGGACTAGCCATGCTGGTTGCCTTAATCGAGTTCTGCTACAAATCCCGTAGCGAATCAAAACGGATGAAGGTGGCATCGTTTTCCCAGGCCTTTTCCTAATCTTTTCTGTGATATAACTGGGTTCCCTCGGAGGCTGTTGCTAGAATGGGAGGGATTTAGAAGGGGGTTGAAGTCAGCTTTCAGCAGGAAGGTGACAGGAACAGAGAAAGTTCTGAGAAAGAAGAGAAGAAGGGGTACTTTGGGCAAAGATGGGACCGAGATAACATCTGTGTCAGACAGAGGTATGTTGGTAAGATTAAAGTTTAAGAGTTGAGAGGACTGTCAGCACAGTGAGGCAAGTGTGATCACCAGAAACTCTAATCTTAGCTGGGTGTGATAGCACATGCCTGTAATCCCAGCACTCAAAGAAGTTGAGGCAAAAGTATCACAAGTTTGAGCTCAGCCCCTCAACTTGCAATCTGGCAAGACCCTGCCTCAATAATAATAATAATAATAATAATAATAATAATAATAATAATAATAATAATAATTATAGGGCTGAGCATACAGTTCAGTACAAGGCTCAAGAGGAGGAGAAAAAAATCACTGATCTTTCTGAAGTTTTACCAAGAGAAGGATAAGGGAGGATATTCTAAATTCTTTCTCTGTGCTGATCTTGCCCAGCTTGGTTAAATGGGTCTTTCCTTAACCTCCACCATATGAGACAGACATGGACAAGGAGGATCATGCACAGGGATGGCACACAAATTAGTCAAGTGACCCCAAGCCACACAAACGATAACTTACGGCAACTGGCAAAGGAAAAAACATGGAGGATTTAAAAGGAGTGGGTAAAATTGTAAAAACCTTCCTGGTAGGAAAAAAAGATTAGTTTATGGAGGCCCCAGATATGCAACAAAATTACTGACTACAGTATTAAAAGATAGATAATAACACAATATGCAAAATCAACCTAACAGAGGTCCCCAAAAGTGTGGCAGACTGTCCAAGTGAGTCGCAAGCCCTGTTACTGAGGGAGTGCAGGCAGTGGGCGGGCAACTGCGGACAAGGGTGGAGACTCAAGCATCCAGAGGGAGTCTGCATGCGGCAGCCTTCAAGAGTCCTGCAGCTTTGTTAAGAAAATATTTATGGAAATTAATTGTGACTAACACCACAAGCAAAACACCACGACAAAGCAGAGAGGAATCGGAAGTTATATGTGAACTTCGATGTCTTTGAATTTTAAGAAAGAATGGGCCCAGAAAAACTATTCAAGGATAGGAAGGTTTATAGAAACTTAGAGAAAGGAGCAATTAGAGAAGACTTCTAGGAAGCACAGAAATTAAAAAGAACAAGTAAGATTCAGACCAAGGAGGAAAGAAGAGTACAGTAGTAACAGTGTGCTGCTCTAGGCTGCTACCTTGGCATGACCAGAGTCACAAGATCCACGGGTGGAGTTTGCTTTCCTAGGACAAGCCCTAGGCAGCCCAGTTTTTAACAGACAATAGCTACAAAACTCAGCACACAGATCCTAATGGATCATAGACACAGCCTTGTGCCCAGCCCCTCCCTGCCTTGAGCTGTCAGTCCTACATATGCAAGTCATCTCTGGGCATCCCCTGTACTAGAAATTCTATATTCAGCTCTACGGAATAGTAGTGAGGGTAGAAAGGAGAACCTAATGTCCTAGCACACAGCACATTTACATCATGGCTCCAGCCTAAATACCCCCCACCATCCTCCAGTAATCTCCTTTCCTCGTCTCCTCCATGTTCCAGCTACACATTGTGTGATTCTCACCAAGGTGCCTTCACCCAATCTGATCCCTCACCCTGTCTCCTGTCCTCTAAGGTCCATTTAATAGATAACTTCTCTAAGATATAAAAGCAAGAAACAAGGGATAGAAGTGTGATGGCATTTGGTCAGAGAACCTAAGGACACCTCAGTCCTATCCTTGACCAAGTTACCTACATCAAGGCCTTCTCAGAAAAGACAAGTCACAGCAAAGCCATTCTCTTTAGATCTTACACCTAGTCTAGATTTCCACAGAGCTTTTATAAACAAAGGCAAGATTCCTGAAACCTAAACAAAGCTATCCTCTGCCTCTTCTATCTAAAATATAAGTCTATAGATCTGCCTTACCCTCCAAAAGGAGGAAAGATTGTTCCAGTATGAAAAAGTGAGCATCAACATTTCTTATCCCCATAGACCTTTCCCTTGGACGATGATTTGAACCGGAGGTCTAGAGTTACCCAGCCCAAATCACAGGACCTCCTTCTCAGTGTTTCCCTAAGACACACTGCAGTGCAATAATTTAGGGAACAAGCTCTCAAGGCTGAATGTCTGAACATAAATCTCATCTGCTGTATTTATTAACTGCATTACCTTGGGTGAATTTTGGTAACTCTCTCGTCTTTATTTTTTACAAAAGAGGGACAGTGGTAGTAAATACCTCATAAAATTGTGAAAATGAAATAAAATATATGAGATTATATACATACATATCACACATAAAGAGCTTGGTAAAATGTCCAAGTACACAGTAAGTTCTCAATAAATAATAACAATCATGATAACTAGCATTTAGGGTAATAATTATTAGTTAGTGCATCGTTGCATTAAAAATTTCCCTTTATTGCACCTAGTGACAGGTACTAGGTTTTCTGAATTATATGGACTGTGACAATTAAGAGGCTATCCCTGATCTCTTTTGGGTCATCATACATATCGAGGGAAAATATTAGTAGAATTAGTTTAGAGTTGTATCCAAAGGAGAAAAATCTCTTGGAGGAAGAGGGAAGACATAGACAGGAGCTGCTCTTAGGCTAAGCAAATGCCTAAAACCATTCAGTCTAGGAGGATAAACCTCTTCCAAGGTAGTTGTATCTCCACCCATTTAATGAGTTCATTAAATGGGAGGAGATCAGGCATCCAAACAAGAAATCCCTGAGTGTTCTTCCTTTCTCTTGGCTTGGATTTGCCTCACATTAATCTTCGCTGGTGCCAGATGGCAGTATTGGGATGGCTGGAGACCCTTAAAACTGGGCCCTTCACTACTGAAGTCACAATATTCAGCTTAAATGAGAATTCGTAGAAGAGACCAATGAGTCATGGCATATCTTTTTAGACACATTTTCCCACTTCGTTTTATAATGAAGATGTTAAATTTCTCAGAAACCATGAGGGTCTCTGGGAATTGTTAATTTAAGACCTTTTACCACAATTTTCTATAATTAAGTTCATCAACTGGCATGAATTCTGCACAACCCAACACAACTCTAATAGAATTTTCTATCTTCCGATGTCAGAAAAGATACTTTCTTTATTAACCAACCCAGGTTTTCAATTTTTTGAAGTTCCAACAATTCCCCTCTTATCCAAAAGGGACAGATTTAGTGCACTCCATGTGTGTCTCAGACTTTCCAGGTTCCCAGTCCTCTTTATTATTCTGTGTTTTGCTTTCTCCAAAGCAAATAGCTCTTTCAGAAGTAAAGCCCCCAGCTCCACAGAGAAGATGCAGATTGAAGGTGATTAAGGTCTTTTGCAAGAATCTCTCTCTTGTCCCTTTCCTTGATCACAGTATTTGGCCAACACATGAGGCCTTGAACCCCTAAACTAGTTCAGAGGCAGCCTTCTAGGTCTCAACAATGTCTACAGAGTCCTTTCTTACCATCATGTATGAGAGAGGTAGACATAAAAGAACATGGATTAGGAGGAAAGAAAAATAGGAGAGTAAGAGAAGGGAAGAAAAATTGACATTTTTAAAATTAACTTTTAGTTCAAAGTACCATCAATACATTTTCATTAAGCAGGTAATTTATTATTCTTGCAAGCCTACAAACAGGTTCAAAGAAACTAGGTAGCTTGCTGTAGCAAGGTCAAGGTCACGGAAGCTAGAAGGCGAAGAGACGAGAATTAAGCATTTAACATGCTCTCCACAGGATCCATGGTACTAAGAGATTTCTGCCTTCTCTGAACACATGGAAAATGGTAACTTTGCGCCCCTGCCACATGTACTAAAGCTCCAGCCACAATGCTAGTCACAGAGCCAAATAAAATGCATGCACGCCCTTAGATTTTCTTGACGTAGTTTTTGATGTGAACTAGGTTATAGAATCCCTTGCTGTGCGTCCTTGAGACTCTCCTCACTGACGTGCAATAGCAGAACACATAAATGTCACAGAGGTGGTGAGAAGACAGGCTACAGGTTTTCTTTTTCCACAAAGACGTACTGAGCACCACTGCACGCTAGGCATGCTCAACCACGTGGATACAAGAACATGCCAGGCACAGAGCAGTTGACAGGAAAGACAGAAAATAACCATTTACTTGTTCAATGAGTGTTTTGTAGAAAAGTGCGTTGAGCTGTCAAGTACAGAGCAGAGTCCTACACTAACGAATGAACGGGGGCAGCATAATCAGAGCAGCTTCCCTAGGAAAGTGATGCGACACCGATTAGAAGCTTAAAATTTATCTGGAAAAGAAAGCTGCCAGCAAAGGACTCCCATGTTTTAGAGACTCAAACACTACAACTTTTACTCAGAAAAGAAAAGAAAGCCTGGCACACAGAAAGACTGGAGTCTAAATGTACCACGTGAAAGCTTAAGACTCAGGGAGGGACTTCAGACAGCCCAAAGCATCTGAATATTATTTAATGTGTCATATAGTAGCAAAAAATATGTACATAAGACACATTCTGAATTCAATAGTCTCAGATCTCCTACCCTATCCTCTGCCAGGAAGATGGACTATAACCAGTACCCTCAAGGATAACCAGGGTGTGATTACTTACCACCTCGCTCCCAAAGGGAAACTGCCTCATCACTTCCATCTCCAGGAGAGCCACGAACCTCCCAGAACTACACACAGCTGATCTAACATGGGATGTGGTTGAGGGCTTGCCTAGCAAGGGGGGCTTGCCCATTTCCCTGGAGTCAATGAGCAGCTAGAAGAGTTGGTAATGTGGAGACAGCTTCCTCCATGGTTGGTGGTCACGCTCGTTCTTTGCATATGTAACTGGATGAGGTCATTACCGAGATTTGAACTTTTATTAAGATACTCTGACATGCAGGAACTGGCCAGAATTTTCTTAGCAGGGCAAATGAATGAGAGGTTAGGATGTAATTACTGTCAAAGAAATGAGTCTTTGAACAGCGAATTTAGGAAACTTTGAGGGGGAACTTTTCACAAACCATCTTTATTTATTTCAAAACAAGAATGATATATCAATAAACAAACTTTACAATTGGCTAGTATGCCAGGAAGGGATAAGAAAGAACCACATTTCTCAAAGGCAAGAACAGGAAAAATGTCAGCAAATGACAGCTTACTTATAAGGAGTGGGAATAACATATTTAGAATATCATAAATTTTGTCACTAAGTCAGATCACTAGAACCTTAAACAAGTCACTTGTACATGCAAGTAGTTTCTTTGTAAAGCAAATGGGAGAATGCTTGTAATTTCAGGTTCCTCTGGGGAGTTTTCACAACTCCACACATCTAGGCCACACAGCCTACCTATTTAGTCAGCATCTCTAGGGTCAGGATTCAGAAAGTTTTGATTATCTTCATCTCTTCTCCTGTAATTCCATAAGTATATTGATTAGGATCCAGTAACAGGACAGTGCCTACCAGTTATAAGAGAATGAAGTCACTGACCTATGAGAAGTCCTCTGCTTCCTGAGAATCAGGTCTAGTGATCTGACTTTGATGGGTTTTAGTCATATACTCAGCTAAGTTATCTCAGGCTCTGGTAAGAACCAATGGTGACCATCCCATTAATCTTATCCTTTAAGATAAATTCATGAAGTTCAACCAATTGCAATGAAATGTTATAGAGACGTATGAGCCTTTGAGAAACTAAGTCCAAGATGATCTCTGTAACTCTGAACTTTTTTTATAATTAAAGGAAGATGAAAGAGGAAAATCATGAAGAATAGATATTACAAGCTAAATCAAAGAAAGTTCCATATTTCCACCCATACCAATAAAAAGTTATTCTTTTCAACTTTTTTTGAAGATGAGATTAAGAAACCACTAATGTCTCGTGTTTTAAGTTCTCATTTTCCCTAAAAAGCATCACAGTGGTATTTATTTGGCTTTTGACTTAGAACACTACAGTCCAAGTCATACTTCCTCTCCAGTGGAGGACAGCCAAAGGAGAATGTCAATAAATCAAATCACAAGGATTGAGAAGGAGACAGAACCAGTGTGGGTGGAGAATCATATGGGATAAATCTGTTGAATCATGGATTTTTTTAAAAAAGAAAGAATATTTTAGTACACTATCAGAATTTTCAGCAATAAAGGAAAAACAAGGGAAAAATTATATTAAATTGCCCTCTTTAACTCTATCTGGCTACAGTAAGTTGACTGACTTCTCTGGGTCACTAGAATCATGGCAGTGTGCAAGGAAAAGAAATGCATATTTTAAAAGTTTTTAAATGTCTTTAGCACAAACAAGAATATATGATAATAGATATCTCATTGCATGCTAGTCACTCTGGGGATAAGCAAAAATTGAGAAGATATAATTCTTTTCTTCCTCCAGTCAGTTAGCTCTCTTAAAGGAAATAAAACTTACATATCTGAAGCAGCACCACTGTAAAATAATCTACAGCTTGTGCACTTAGGAGGGGGCAGCCCTTGTAATTGCTGGTATACTCTAGGAAGACTTCAAGAAGGAGATGAGATCAAAGTAAGTCTTGAAGAATATGTAGGGTTTCTCTTAGGGAAGAAAAACCTTCAACCCACAGACGCTGTTTCTTCATTCCTATCAAGAAACTAAACCCTGTCTAAAACATTCTCTAATTGTCTCTTGAATGAGAAGGTAGAGGTTGATAGGAAGAAATTGAATTTTATGTCCTAAAGTTTCTTTCTGCAAAAGAACACTAAACAAAACCATTTCTCTTGTCTAACAGGACATGATTCTAGCTCTACTCCATGGTTCTAAGTATTCCACTTAGCTCATCCCTTGATGATTCTTGGAAATCTTTTCAAATCTAGGAATTCCAGCATTCTAAAAGTCACAAAGTGTTGAGCTGATGTGTCAGCCTAGAGGTGTAGGTAATAAGTGTGGATAAGAAGCAGTAGACACACAAATTGTGAACTTGGAAATACATTTTCATGTTCTTTAGCACATGCTCCTTCCTTTTCTTCTTCTTTCCTTTTCTATTCTCTTCTTTTTCCCCAAAAAGTGATCATTTATTAGTATGTATTTGTAACACTCAATAGCTACATTCAAATTGAGGAAATAATACACCTGTATATCACATCTTCATCACTTTTACTTCGCTTCCCTTTCCCCTCCCTCACACCACCTCCCAAGGCCCTCTCCCTTCTCGCAAGCCTATCTCCCTGATTCCTACCTCCCTCTTCCTTGGTTCTTACACCTATTTATAGATTTCTTTAGATTTTTTCATACTAGAGAAACCACAGAATTTTTAATATCCTGGGTCTGACTCATTTCCCTAAGCATAATGGGTCTTGAGGTGCATCCATTTTCTTGCAAATCCCTCAAATTTCTTTCTCTCTATTGAAGAGTAGTACTCCACTGTGTAACTCTACCACACTTTCTGTACCCACACTTCTTTTTAATTACATTTTAAATACTGTCTTACTCCAGTAAGTCTTACATTCCCTTCACACACACTGCTATAGGTAGGGTGGTTTTTTTTTTTTTTAAAGAAAATCAGGTAGTTTTGGGGTTTTTTTGTTTGTCTGTTTTTTTTTGTTTTGTTTTTAACTCGAGCCCAACAATAATACACTCCTGGCTTCTTTTCACACTTCAAAGCATTTTTCATGCAGTAAAACCATTTTTACTAAGGAAAAAAAAAAGCCTGAAGATGTTTAACGTATCTTATAGAAATAGAAATTTGAAGGACCAAAAAGGCAAGGAGATAAGCACAAGATCCCAGGTCAGTTAATGAGTTGATATCAGAACTAAAACCAAACCCAGATTTCTAAACTCCACTCCCTGAAGCTTTTTCACTTTTTCGTGTCACAAGATTTATCATTGTCAATAATACAAGGGAATTATTTACCTTTGCATCACAGAACTAGAAAAGATCTCAGCACTCACCCAGTCCCGCATACTACCTTAAGCATTAAACCAACCTAAGCCCAAAGAGAGCTAACACTTGTCCAGGATGCTTTCAACAGTTATGCGGTCTTCGTGAGAAGTCAAGATTAGCATTATGGAGTAGGAAAGAAATTAATAGGCCATTTGGGATTATATTCTAAGTCTAGTCATAACCCATTCCCCCTATAAGTTATTGCCAAGGACTTGGGGAAGAACCCCCGGTCCTCCTGAAAAGGGTTTCTGTTTGATCCCACAGCAATCCATCAATGAAGCCATACGGACATCAACTCTCCCTCGAAACAGTGGGGCAGGAACCAGCGGGAGCGGCAGTGGAGAAAATGGCCGGGTGGTCAGCCATGACTACCCCAAGTCCGTGCAGTCAATTCCCTGCATGAGCCACAGTTCAGGGATGCCCTTGGGAGCCACAGGATTGTAACTGGAGTGGACAGGAATCCCCGGGGAGCAGGCTCAGGCTCCCCCAGCCCCATCCCAAATCCTTCAGTGCCAAAAACAATAAAACGAAACGCCACCGCCAACACCACCGCAACCATTGGAGGACAATTCAACAGATTTTCCTGGTGAATTAATCATTTTACTGTCCCTTTTTCTTTGTTGATGTTTCTCTCCCTTTTACGTTTACTAAGTGAGGATGATAAATAATACTGTCCTGCACTAAGAGGAGCATAATCCTATCTAATGAAGCCTGTGTCTGATAAGGAGTCGCTGGAACACTAACGAAAAAACTGAACTGTTTTCTTTTAATTCAGTTGTTAATGTGTCTTAATATGTGCAATTCTTTCCTTATTAATATCCATGGTTTGCAGGTTCTGTTAGACTCTTTTTTCTCCTTACTTTACATTCCCAACCCCCTACCCATCCCTCTTCAGTTTTCAGATTGAGAAATGAAGATTCATTCTATTTTACAAGCAAGAAAGGGGATAAAGCAACCTTCAAAGCTAATTCACTCTGGGGGCTGTTCATGTTATCTCCATTCCTCGGACCCAAACCTTGAATGGAGACAGACGCTGTTGGAGAAGTGGGCTGCATTCCCCATATGGAACACTGCCTAAGCACTGATTCAGTCATAAATACATGTGGAAAGCAACAGAACAGAAGTGGTGGAGAAGGCAGGGAGAGATACACACTAAGAGAAGGACGTGTGAGGTCATAGCTACTCAAAAAGTTTTCTCTGATGTGTAAGAACCCTTCCATAGACCAGAGATGGTATGGTTTATTTCTTCACGAAGTCCACTTCAGCTCTGAGATATATATTCATCTGTTATGCGCGAGCTCAAAGACACTGTGGTTGCTAAAGGGCAACTGGCCTCCTGAAGCAAGCAGAGCCAAGGCAAGAGCTGATAGCCAAGGATATATCATCCACGATTTTACATTTTCCTTAACTTGAAGTCTGCGCAGAAACCCTATTGAGGACTGTAATCTTTTCCTAAGGAATCTCCACTATAAAGGGGAATGTTATTCAAGCTAAGTGTGAAAGAAGGTTAGTTGAAACTTTTTGGAGGAAGGAAGCCTGATCAAAGCCTAAACGCAGTATGATTACCATGATGTGCCCTGTCCTAGGTCTAGGAGACCAAATATGAAGTTTAGGGCTATGTTGATGCAGAGAACATGGGTTTTCATGTTAAATATAGAGTACTAAAAGTACATGGCCAGATATTATTCTGTCATCTTTGGGAACAAAGATATTCAAGGCTGAATTATTTGAAAAAAAATTAATGAATTAACTTGATAATGTCATTGGAGGACCTAATAACTCTGACTGCAACTTCTAGTCCATGGAGGCTGATCTTCCCTCTGGCTAATACAGAATGAGGACATTGCATTCCAATGACCAGAATTAACAAGCTCATGATTGCAACTACAAAGCCAAAGGAAAGCAAGACTGAAGAAATCATCAGATTCATGGAGAAAAGCCCAGACTAACTAAAACTTGAGTTGCAAGTGGAAGTCCCTGGCACATAGCTTTCTGAGAGACTCAAAATCTCCTTCTTGGTGCAATTGGCTTCCAGCTCTCCAGCAGACACTCTCCTAGGCACATGATTCAGTGTGTGCCATGTGTCATTAGCTTATATTCATGACCATGTCTTGCTTGTTTCCTTACCCCTACATCAACCTTCTCTGCTAGAAGTTAGTAATTGGTGAAACATGTTTCAGAACCTATCTAATGATAGGTACAGTATGGCTGGCGTCATCAGTGGTTTCTCTGAGTGGATATCTATCACCATCACCCCCGTGTTTTTCCCATTCTCCTTTCATCAGCCAAATCAAAAACCATTCCAAAACCAACTCTTCGCCCTTACAACTCAAGTGTTGTTCAGTTTCTCACATGTTGATGTGGGCATGGTACGTGAAGGAGCACTCTCAAAATGGATTATCACTTTCATTACTGCCAGCTGATGTCTTCCCACTCTCCTGCCCTTGCACCAGACTTTTCTCAGCCCTTAGCTAACCAGCGTAGAATCTGACATGACTCATCATTAGGGAGTCTGTATTTTGGAAGAGTTGGAAATCACTCTCTATCATCAATATGCTTCAAAGACCTTTTGCCTTTGGCCTGGTAAGACGCTGTCCAACCACTGAGCCTGCCAGTAGCATGATCTGACAGAGACTGGCTGTGCTAAAAAGGAGGGTCTATGCTATGTGGGGGTCCCAGACTCCAGCAGAGGATGTTTTTCATCAACGGATGGGTGAAGGAAAAACATGATCAAGGAAAAAGTTAACTTGTATAATGTATTTTTACTACACTTTTCTTAAAAATAGAGCAATGGGAAAACTGAAAGAGACTGACATTTTTCTCAACAGGAATCCATACTTAACAGTTCTGGCTTTCATTAAATTTTGCTCTTTGGTACCTGGGCCTTTTATTTAACAACTATATTTGTTTTACTCTTTTGGCAAAAGTGTGAAAGGATTCTTGCTTGATCAAACACTAATTTTTTTTTTTGGTTCCTATTTTTCTTTCAAATAGCCAGGATTTTTATTTCTTTTGGTATTTGCATAAAATGAAAATATCACCAAGAATTAAATCACTGTGGATCCATTATCTACTTTTCATTTTTGTCCATTCCATTTTATGTGCCATTCTGAAGCTAGAGCTATGGAGAACTATTTTCTTACCACTGAGCCTAGCACTAGTCAGTTTTTAATGGCGACCACTGTGCCCAATTCTCAAGTCATTTAAGCTGAACTAGAACACTGTGAGTTATGCATACAAATGGGATTTTAAAAAAGACAAAGAGTGATATTTGACACTCAGGTCCATACCTCTAATCTCAGAGAGAGCTACATTTGATTTACAGCCATCACAACACTTCCTAGGAAAATGATGTTCATAGGCAATATCCCCCAGATAGCCCCAAACTAGAGTCCAAATATATTTATGATGTGCACAGTCACAACAAAAAAAAATCTAGACCAGACTTACAAATAGGTAACCTTGGTCCTCAGACCCATGACCTTCATTCTTACCTGAAAGCTTTTCTTTTCCTCTAGTGAGATGGGCTTTGTCTATAGAATTTGACTTTGTTCACATTTAGATATTAACGATAAAACAACAACATAAGCATTGATCTTCTACCCAAGAATTTTTCATATTAACAAGGGTCAAAGTCAAAGAAAAAAAAAAAAACTCTAACAGTATCAACTACAATGGTCAAAAAAGAATGAAATAAGTGATGTAAGCTCCATCACTGTTTGCAGCCACCTGCAGTCACCTGGCAATACTTGGGTATTCCCTATGAAGAATAGGGAACAGTAGCTGGCACGCAGAGAAAGCTGCTCTCTGTTGCCTTACCACTGAATGGTTTAAATAAAGATTATAACAGTTATAATAGCACAGGCTACCCTGTATTGAGCCCTGACTATGTTAGATATATTTCATATCTTCTGTATAACAACAGTGGCCTCACAGATGAGTCAACCTGAGCCCTAAATTGCATAAGTTGCTCAAATTGCATGACAAAGTCAGGATTTAAACTAGCTCTGTCTGAATCCAGATTCCTTGTGTCCCTTACTGCCCATTTCACTGCTAACCAGATGACCATGAGTGATGACCAGGTGAGCAGTTCTCTATCTACAAGTTATGCCCATGTGAAAATGGAATTTCTCATTTCTTTGATGAAGCAAGTCTATCCTTGGGGCATGGGAAGATCACTCACGCAGACAGGATTGCAAGAGGGGGAGGATGAAAGAGTCCTATCTTTAGTATTTTTTAAACAGATGCAAGCTGGAATATAGCAAGCAGGTTAGAGAAGAGATTGAAAATCACGTTTCATGAAGAGCTCATTCAACTTGGAGAAGGGTCTTCAGGACCCCACCCATCATGGGAAAAAAGAACTATTGTTTTCTGGGTGGGAAAGTTCACCAATTTTGTGTGTTACTGTGCAATTGTAGGTTCAACTAATAGTCAAAGTAATCCCATAGAGGAACAGATTATGCCTGGAGTTAGGACAAGGACCAGTCAAAAAGAGTTTGCAAGTATGAAAGTTAAAGTATATAGCCTCTGAATGTCAGCTTATCCAAGATTCCTAGAATCCATGAAAACATTAACTTAACATCCTTTGCATGCCAAGGAGAGAGGAGTAGGAGATAGAGAAGTCAAGGTCAGCCAATACTTTTCCTTGAATGCTTCATATTCCTATTCTATAGGTTATCTGGTCAGTAACATTGTGGTATGCAACAAAATAGTATCAGTAATGCCCCACAAAAAAGAAGACATGAACATCTTTCTCTGAAATAATATTTTTAAAAAAGAACTAACTTTAAACAAGAGACAAGATTACAAGTTTTTTCCTTATCACATGCCAATGTACTCTCTAGGAAGGAATTTCTATTGGAAGAGGGGGTACATTCATATCTCACATTGCAAATAAGAAGAGTGGAGTTCTGGAAGAAGGTGGCATGAAGGATAGAGAACACAGGACTAGGATCTTTTATTCCTGGCTCATTCTAGCTCTGCCTTTCAAGACAACGGCATCAACTCTACTTCCCTCAGCTTCATTTCACTCATCAAAGAAATGGAATATCTACTTCAAATAAGTAGTGATTCTCTTTCTGACAGCATATTAGAAACACTTAGGAAGTTTTTAAGAAATCACCAATACCGAAAATGCATCTCCATATTTGGCTGCTCTGAGATAAAGCACAAGCCATATGTAGATTTTTTAAAGTATTAATAATAATTATTATTATATGTATTATTATTGCTTTGGATTTTTGTTTTTGAACTCCCATTTGACTACAGTGTGTGGGCGGAAAGGAAACTACAGTTGGGCCACCTTGGGTTATCAAATTATTTATACATATTTCTTTGAAAATTAGAAAGTGTTGCATGAGAGATATGCACCCATGGCCAGACTAACACAGAACATAGGCTGCTCAGTAGCTGTTCCCTTTTTGGTGTGCTTTTTTTCCTTTTGCTCAGTGCACATCCCACATTATGAGATTGTCTGTGGAGCAAAACAACTGGGTTTCCTGTGAATGACAGGGACAAAGCTGGAAGCTGGGCAGTACTTCACCCCTCATGAGAATCTCTCCTGAATTCCTAACAAGTAACAACCTTGGCATGGCCAAGAAAGCCCAGGATGTCAAACCCCAAAGGCTCAGGAGTGTAGCTCAGTAACATACTGCTTGCCTAGCATGTACAATTTGAGGTACAATACCAAGCACGTGCATGCACACACGCGCGCACGCGCACACACACACACACACACACACGCCCACCTCCAAGGTACTTAAGGAGAAAATGCCATATTCATCTGCTACGAGAAAAGGAAGAGTCACCACCTTGAGCTTTAAATGCAGACCCATTTGCAAAAGCATACCATTCTCCAGGGGGAAAGGAGAGACAACAGACTTTATAAATCAGATCTAATCAAAGTAATATTTTTTTAGGAAAGGAGAAAAAAACTTGTCAAATGAGCCAGCCTTCAACACAGGCAGTTATTTTCCAAGCAGGAAAACCACTTGGCTGTTTCCACAGCAGACACCAAGTCCCACCACCTGTATTTTTTAACACAGCTCGCTGGAAAGCACTGCCCAGTAGCCTTGTGTTCCATGGGCATGCTGAGACTTTGTGGGGACAACTTGGAACTTCTCCTCAGTACTGTGTTTGCTATTTTTATGGCACAGCAGGAAATGAAAACCAGCTTTTTCTCAGTGCTAACTATATACTAGGCAGGATGCTAGCATCCAAATGTGTCTCATTTAGTCCTCAAAGCAACTCTGCTGGATAGGGATTTCAACTGCAAGGGTGATGACTGTCACCTTCATATAAGGAAAGGCAGGCTGGGAACCCAAGGTCATGCATCCAACCAAGAGCTTGGTCTAAATTCAAATTCAAGTCTGTTTCTCTCTACCTTCCCATGTCGCAGAAGGAAGTGTCACCCCATAAAATACAAGAAGGCATCGGATTTCAATTTAAAAATATTTATGAAGTCTATTGCCTATCTTACTACCAGTTTGCCATGTGCTCCTGGGAAACTCACTGGGTTGACATGGATCTACTCATTATGAAATGAGGAGAGAAAAAATAAATGGAACAACCTGTACATGCTTTCCCTCAGCTATAGGCTTGTGTCAATGGCTCTTGGCCAGGGGCATTCTGGTCCCCAGGAGACAGTTGGTAACATCTGGACACATCATGGGTTTTTACAACTGAGGGAAAAGAAATAGTACTGGCATTTGGTGAACAAAGAGGGGGGTGCTGCTGACCATCTTACAATGCCCAGACGCCCTACAGTAGAAAATTATCCTTTCCAAGCTATCGGTATTACCAAGGTTGAAACTTCATTGTATGTAATTATAGTATCATAACTGCCTGTTGGGTATGGATGATAACAAGACAAGGTTGGATATGAAAAGAACAAGAAGCCTAAATCAAGTGAACTGTCCAGGGAGATGAATGTGAATTTATGCAGGGAAGGACCCAAATTCAGGGAAGTGAGTGGATATCAGAAGAATGTTCGCGGGATTAGCTATTTATCCCAGAGAACACAATGCTAGGAATCTAATCAGGCAATCAGAGATGTCAACATAGCTCAGGAAACAGCATAAGGCTCCTCCTGCAGACACAGATTATCCTCTGGTCTCCCCCACTGCCCTCTTTTTAGGCAAGTGAATATGCAGCCATAACCAGTTCAGAGACCTATCTTCCCCAGGCACTAGCAGGTTTTCTTTTTACCTCAACATGAGATAATTTCAGCCTTGCAACACACATGGGCACACATGGTCACACGTTGATGTCATGAAGGGTAAGAGGCAAAGCAAACAGAGCCAAGAAGGTGAATCTGGGCTAGGTACAAAGAGCGGGTGCTGAAGTCACTGTGAAATAAAAAGCTGCTGAAAGTTTTTGAGCTGAAAAAAGATCTAACCATGCATCAGAAATTGAGTTTAATAAAAACTAATACCCTTCAAGTATTTACTATGTGCTAAATGCTGTGCAAGGCACTTATCGCCATTTCCCTCATTTCACCCTCATCGGCAGCAATTGTTCTGATTTTATATGTGAGCAACCTGAAGCCCAGTGATGGCAGGAGAACTAGCTGCTTAGATGGCATGTAAGTCCTAGTACAGGAATTCCTATGACCGTTTCTGAAAAGCCATCTGCCACATGACAGTTTCCAGTAAAAAGCCCCTGGGAGACACTAATAGAAAGGGGAAGTCCTGCCACTTATGGATGGCACTTGTCTGAATATACAAGGAAATTACCAGACAAGGATCCAGAGGTTTCCAGGTACAACCAAAGGCACTGTGGTAAGGATTCTGAGCCCACTCTACATATGCTCAGGAAAAGGGAATCACAATGAAATCATGAATAAAATCATGAGCACAACATCAAGAAGGGCAGCATCTTTGAGTGTATTCAGAATCCTGTTACAATGGGCCATTTTCTTCAGTTCCTTAAGAACTGTAGGCTTTGGGGCTGTGTTAAATGCTAACAATAATATCTTAAAGGTAGCACATGGCAGACACTCCTTGGTTGTATGCAAGTGTTCTACATATACATGTTTGGACCATGATCACAGTAAGGTTGAATTCTCAACAAAGAAAACAGCACACAAACTCAATCCCTAAATACCAAACTAGAGGAACTGTGAGACAAAATATTAATCATTATAAACATTACCAGAAACCTTTGGTGAACATATGCACCAGACTGGGGATTTGCATGCATTGTCTGATTTCATGCTCACAAAATCTTTGAAAAGAGTAGCATTTCCAATGATAAATGTTTTCAGTAAACAAATGGGATTCAGAATAAGAGTTGAAAAGGATCTTCAAAATTAACTAATCATTACTTTATCAAACTATGACTTATAAATAAGTAAACTTGAGGCCCTAGAGAATAAGTGACTAGACCAAGATCATAAAGCTCCCAGTTTAATTCAAACTAGCTAGAAGGTGACTTTCCTGGGTGTTTTACATTTAGCAAGGAAGTCTTTCTATATTCAGAAAATTTTGAACTTAATGTCATGCTTAAGTGTATGTGAATAAACGAGCCACAAATTGGGAAGGTGTTTGTCAGAGGTAGCTGAAAATTAAAACTAAAACTAATCTCAAATCTATGTACTTAGATAGGGGGATCTCAGGGTCACAATCAAATTTTTCCCCAACAAAAAAAGTTCCCCCAATGTTTCCTATATGCTTAAAATTTCTTCTCCAAGACAAAACCTTTTATTCAACAGAGTTTGATAATTATATTTGTAAATGCTATTCATAAAAACATCTGTCAAAGTCAAACAAGGCTGACATGGCCATGTTAAAAATATTCAGATAGGAATGAATCATAGAGGATCACTAGAAAGACAGAAGATGCAGGGAGAGAAGCAAAGAGTTCAGGATAAAAAAGTGAGGCTATCAGGAGATAATATGACCATTGCTCGTATACAGGGAAGCTCTTAGTTTAATGTGCACATCAAAGAAGTCAGCATTAAAAGCAGCAGAAATTAGTTCTCTAGGAAACAACCCTGAAGTAAAATTTACATGAAATTTAAAGTGGACTATTAGGAAGCTAAAAATTCCAGAGGAAAAAAATGATTAAACAACAAATGTACTCAATAGATATTTTAGATAGATAAAATGCTCACCATTTTCTCTATCTTGCCTTGAAACCTAATCAGAGAAAATTATCATAACAAATTTTTCTTTCAAAAAAAATGCGTTGTGACCTAGAAGTCACATGTTCACACACAAACTCATTTAGGAGGAAAAAGAAGTTGTTAACTTAATTTGTGTGAGTAATCAGCTTAATGAACTGGTTAGAAACCATTTAGTTATGATACAGAAACCAACTTTTCAAGCACTGGAAATAATGAGAAGAAAACAATGCAATGCTGATGGTAGATTCCTGTGGATTTTGGCAATCTGGCATCCTTCCCTTTGGGGTACTGCTCCTGTCAGGCTCTAATCATGTGGTCCTGTTTGTATTACTGGTCTTAGTACTCTATTCTGCCCACATCCCTGGCCCAGGCAATCATAGTTCCTTTGTTCTCCAGCCACAATAATTGACCATCTAATATCAAATGACTCAACCTAAGTCAATTAGAAATTTTTCCCCGGATTTTTAAAATCTGGAGTTTTAATGAGCAACGATTTCTACTTGTCCAAGGCTGGCTTTTGAATACCACAGAGAAAGGCCCTCCTACAGTAGGTGAGAACAAAACCAATCACATAAGCCAAGATGCATGGCGGAGGAAAGAGTCCTGATAACATCTGTGTTTCTGGATTCATTTGAGAGGCCAGCCCTTAACTGAACTTCCAACTATATGACCTAATCAATTGCCTCTTTTGCCTAAGGTATTTTGAATTGTATTTCTAAATCTAACAACCAAAAGAATTCTGAGTGACTGGGTGTATGCCCTACAAATAATCAGGAATAAGAAAGAGAGTGTTTAAGCTGTAACCATCTGTTTCTACAGTTAGCAACTGGTCTCAAACAGATTTGTCCATATTAAAATTTCACCTGTCTAAATCTATGTGTAGTTTACGGTACCAGTGTCAGATTCTGACGTCTCTAAATGCACATTCTTTTCAATGTCCCAGTGGTGTTGGAGAAAGAGAATGCTCTCCTGATAACCCATCCCCTGGGGTGCTCTGAGCGTTAACTCACAAATAATTGAAAGCTCCCAGAAAAAGATTTGGTGTTAAGGAAGCAATAAATAAATCCTCAAAGGGTTCCTTCCTGATCATAAAATTTTATTTTCTTCATTTTTTGGAAAAGAGTGTATTCATAGAGGACCACTTCTTATATATACACACTCTCTCTCTCTCCCTTTGATTCACTTCATGAAGAGATTCGGAGATTTTATTGTTCTATTTATTTACTTCTGTGGCCACATTTGGACTCCTGCAGCTGGATACTAACTTTTCACTAACTGTGCTAAATGCATCATTCCATCAGGTCTTGATTAAGGTTGCACAGATAAACTAGAATATATTGAAGAAAAAGCAAGAGCACTAATAGCACTGAGCACGCTGATACACAGGCCAGTGTGGCCAAGCTATGGTTTAATGTTTTCAGAAGTCCCTGAAAAAAAATCTACCCCCTGTGTTGACTCATATATTAAATTCTATTCACTATATCTGATTCTCTTACCTAGAATTATAGTTACTCTGAAATAAAAATTATATTCGCATTGCCAAAATTGTGCAGCAATTAAGCTTTTCCACAATTGTTATCTGGTTTATTCCTCACCAATATCTTGAATGGTAATGAGAGATTATTACTCTTATTTTATAAACAAAAACTTAAGGCTTAGGATGATCAAGAGACTTACACAGTCACATTAGCAATAACAGGTGAGCGAGGACTAAAAATTGAGCACTTAAGTCATGATCCTTTCCCTCTATCAAATGAAAGTTTCAAAGAGTTCCTAGGAGCACAGTTGACATCACTTACGTGGAAGGAAAAAGTGAAAACACGGTCAACTAACGAGGTATTTGGGCACCGGTGGCCCTAACATCAAGAAACGCACACAATGAAAGCAAACCAAGTAGTATTACTTGCAGGCAGAATTAAATTAAAAAACAATTTCATAGGATGAGTTTTTATTGACATCACTAGACATTTAACATGGTAGGAAATATTCTACTCGCAAGAATGTCTCAAGAAGAACTCTCCAGATGGGTGCAAAGAGAGCCTTCTGAGGAGTTAACCAAAAGCCCCAAGCCTCTGAAAGACACACAGAGAGACACAGTGCTGCCATTCCCCCAGTCCCATGTCTCCTGACTCCCCTGTGATGATCAAAAATAAAAAGAATATTAACCACAAAAATATTATATGATTCAACCACTGGGGCACCATGAGGTGTCAGTCAGGGAGTTCAGATGAATATCTATAAATCAGGCTCTGTATCCGATGGCATTACATATATTGTCTTTTCTTAATAACCACAACAGTGATTTGAAAAGCAGGAAGTATTATCTACTTTTTCACTTGTGCTGCTCAAAGAGGTGAACACCCCCTCTATCACAGACCAACCAGTTAGTGGAGCCAACTTGGGATTTCAGCGTTGTCTAGCTCTTCATTGTCCTTTATCCCAGACTGGCACAATATCAAATGCTAAATTTTCATTAAGAATCCAGAAATTCAACTTTGTGTACTAGTTTCCAGCCCACTTTTCAGAGATATACATTTTCAGTGGAAATCAATTACTAATCAACTTTTCATTTCTCTCATATCTATTAAAGAAAGGGGTGGTATAGGCCCAGTTTGCAAGCAGATTTCCATACATGTGGCCTCATTCTAACCTCCAAATAATGTTATGAGTGCACAGAGCTGACACTCATATTTCCACTTCACAAATGATTTAATTAAATGTCTAAAGCCAACCCAAGACTTTTAACAACAGTCCCAGAAAACTTCTCACTCCATCAAACATAGCACATATTCAACATTCAACAAATAAATAATGAATGAATGACTCAATTCAAGGACTGGATCTCAAGAGACTGTGTTTTCAAATTCTCTCTGTGAACCTCCCTGGGTCTCCTTCTCACAGAAAATCCAGACTTACTAAATAGCCAAATCTGCAGAAGTTCTTCCTGTTAAAGGCCCTGTTGAGTTCCATTTCCTCTGAACTTAGCCTTCTCCATACACTCAGCTCTCAATGTCTAGAGAAGCTGTGAGTCTAATCCACTTGCTCCTTTCTCACCCATCCTGACCTGCTCCTTTCCCACTGACTGGCATTCTGCTGGAGCACATGTCCCCTCAGCTGTCTCTCTGGCACTGGCATATCAAGAGTCCCCTCTGTCCATCCCTCTCTCAGTCCAGTCCAGCAAGAAGCATTTTTGGATTCAAATTTCAAAATAGCAAGCAGGCCAGATTCACAGCCCCAACACCACAGAAATGATTTCTGATTGCTGTAATCTTATTAACAAGGTGCATCCATCCCTGTGCCAGGGAAGGAAGGTGGAGAGAGGTTATCAGTGACCAGGACTCAGGATTATCCCATTATACCTGTTGAGTCCACTGTGTGCAATTTCACAAAATCTTGAGCTTTCACAGTTAGACAACTGAGAGCCTGGCAGGATGGTTGCTATGTGACACGTGCTGCTTGCTTGTGTTCTTCCAGGAATATGGACATTTACCACCTCCTGCAAGTAGCTGGCTCTCCACTTAGCCTGTTCTGAATCTGAAGATATCACATAAAAATCAGGCATATATTTCCAACCACTGGTTCTTGATTTAACCTCCACAGCATTTCCTCTTCCTAGTCTGAAACCAGACCTCACCTTCTCTCATCTTAAACACCATAAGATAAGCCTCTCTGGCAAAGCATCAAACAACATGGTTTCCTCATACCCCAGCGTCGTGTCAAGGATCATTAAAGCTACCTATGTGTATAAGAATGTGTGTGTATTTCTCAATATTTGTGTACATAAAAGCATTTTAAAACCACAAAGAGCACAGTAGTTGTGATATCATATTTTTTTTTTGAGACAGAGTCTTGCTCTGTAGTCCAGTCTAGTCCTGAGCTCACTGTGTAGCCCAGGCTGATTTCAAATTCATGGCACTTCTCTTACCTCAGCCACCTGACTACTGGGATGACTAACATGTGCCACCATGCCTGGCCTGTTATGTGGTGCTGGAGAGTCAAACCCAGGGCCTTGTGATTACTAGGAAAGTACTCGGACAACTGAGCTACACAGATCACAGTATTGCGGCTATTATTTCCACAGCTTGGGTTCCTCCTCTGTGTTCCATCCATTGCTTGTCACTTTATCCCACACAGTGTGGTGTCCAAACACCCCAGTGTCACTAATTCCCTCGCCTCCAGGATGAGAAGGAAGAGCAGCATGCAATGCAAAGAGCTCTCCATTGCTTCGCTTCACAAGTACCCTCTGCCACAAAGACCTTGTGATTACCCTCATGGAATAAATGAGGAAACTGAGGCCAAAATAAACAACCGGAGCAAGGCTGAAAAGTATAATAGGTGGAGTCAAACTTTGTTTTCCAATCTGTGAGAACCTGTGTAACCCACAGCCCACAATTCATATATAATCAGGATGGCTTTGAATGTAACCCAATGCAATTTCACACTTTTTTATAACATTAGGAGATATTTTTACCATCTGTCAACTGGTATATATTGACTATAGTAGATACTTTATATGCTTCACAAGACAATTCCTTTTCACTCAATGTGACCCAGGCAGGCTAAAAGGTTGGGCATTTTAGAGCCTGACCATCTAACCATGAAGCTAAATAAAAGATGTCCGATGTCATCCGATGTCAGACACCCTGAGCTATTCTGTCCTGCTCACTCATTAGAAGCTGTCCACTTGGTGTTCACTTGGCAAGCTTCACAGCACAGCTGTACTGCAGTAAGCAGTCTGGTCAATGAAGCAGTGATCAGCGGTTGCCTGGCACCTCCATCATTGTCATCCTCAGTGGCTTGAGCTCATCCAGGAGAGAGAATTGAAAAAGCTAAACATCTGCACTTACATTAAATATGTTTCTAGAGCTTGTGGGAATCAGTACTCAGTAAAAGTATTAAGACGTGGCCTTGGTCAGCCACAGCTCTTCTCTAAGACCACTGATGCAGTTAATCCTGGATAAGGCGGCAGACACAAAAATCTCAAAAATGAGAGTTGAAAGTAGGACAGTATGGAGCATTGCCTTCAAGCCCTCGTGAAAGGAAAACAGTTTCACAATCGCTCTGTCCATTTTCATAGACCAAGTTGTTAGCAGAGTCCAGAGCCCTTATAGCCTTTCCTGGCATTTGTTTCTAATTCCAAGATCCTTGAATGGAATTAAGAAAGAAGGGTGACGGATCTACCACCTTGCAAAAATGACAGCAATTTAGCTGGCTGTGCAGGCTGCCTTTTGCATATAAAAAAGCACGATCCACAGTTTGTCACGTGCAGGGACGTGGCGATTACAGGTGCTGAGGCCATTCTCCTTCCTTCTGGACCACTCACTCCAGTATCAACAGAAGATAGCATCGAACCTTCTAATATTGTCCATAATGCTGCTTAAAATCAAGACCTGAAATAAGTGATGGTATGGTCTTACCCACAGCCAGAACCCAGACTTCCTAAATTTCCAAGTCTTCTGCCAACCTGAATGGCTGCTGTTGATTTTATTTCTATACCAACACTGAATCAACTGCAGTGCAACAAGATGCATCAACACATGGTTACCTCAAATGATGAGATTCTAAAACCAGGCAAGGACTCTGGGGACAGCTTTGCCCCATTCCATGACATCTGGAATTCTCTGGTGGGAAGACTCAAGTTCAGGAGGGTGAAATCCCAACCTTTACCTGCCTGTCTGATTCTGGTCTTGGACTAACTCTGCCTCTCCAAGAAGCTGGCACTTCTTGTGGCTTGGGGTCCCCAGGTGAGCCTGAACACTCAGGCTCCAAGCTGAGCATTTCCGTGAATGAAACATACTTTCAATGGGTCACTTTGGGATGAGGAGTCTCACTCAGCACATGGCATCACTCTCCGCACACTGTATTTCTCAAAGCAGTCACATACTCACCTGGACTTAAGAGGAGGACACAAAGATGCCACATTTCAGTGGGAAAAGTGTCAAGCAATTTGCAGGTATTATTTTTAAGTGTATCTTCTGTGCGTATCTCATCAGCTTGAAAATGCCCATAACCCCATAATGCTGGAGCCAGATCTTACATATCCCTTATTTGGAACTCTTGGGCTAAATAAAATCTGAGTCTTTGACCATGGCTTCCTGTCAGAGTTCTGACCAAATCACCGTTAAGTTCTATCATATCATTCAACACTTCCTTGCAACATGCACCTTTTTTTTTCCCCTAGTGTTCTTGTCTATTCCACTGTTAATTGAGGGATGACAGCCTCAGAAGAGCACATCAGTCTCTTCCTAAAATGCCTTTCATTTACTTCTCCAGCTCTGAAACTGAACTCCAACCTTTGAACTTGTAGGGAAGCAGTGTGCACTACCTGGCCCTGTCTACACTCTGCAGCTTCACACGTATCATCCACCCCTCCACTCACTGTGTGCCCATCTCACGGACCTTGTTTCTCGTCCTAGAAATTCCAAAGCCCTTTCTTCCCACTTCCAAGCCTTCCCACATGCCCCTCCTCTTGGAATGCCAGTCCCACAGCTATGGAAACACGTGCTTGTCCTCATTCTCCAATTATCAGCCATGTGTTTCCTCCTCAGAAAGGCTTCCCTAATCACCCTTTTTCTAAATTCCTTTGTTTCTTCCATCCAGTAATTATAATCTATAATGACTGATTTTCTTTTCTTCAAGTGGTATTCATTCAAGGACGCAAAGATGGCTTAACCTTCATAAACTAGTAAATGTCATATATCACAACAACACAACAGAGATATTAATCATATCAACAGATGCAGAAAAATATCTCATAAAGTTCCACATCCCTCATATTAGCAAAAAACTCTCAATAAAATAGAAATAGAAGGAATGTACCTCAAAACACAAAAAGCTACAAAAAAAAAAAAAAACCTACAGCTTATATTTTACTGAATGGAGAAAGTTGAAGGTATTTCCTGCAAGACCTGGAGCAAAACAAGGATGTCCATTTTCATCATTCCTATTCAATACATTACTAGAAGTGTTAGCAAAAGCAAATGTGCAAGAAAAAGAAATAAAGGGGATCCAATTTGAAAGGGACAAAGTAAAATTTTCCCTTTGCAGAGTATGTAATTTTATACATAGAAAAGCACAACCAGAGCCTCAAAAACCTCTTCTGGGTATCTTTCCAAGAGTTACCATACCACAGATACATGTATACCTACGCCCAAAGCAGCAAAGCTCATAACAGCTGAATCATGGAATATGTTGTTACGTCAGTGAGCAAATCAATGGATAAAGAAAATGTGGTATGTATACACAGTCAAGTACAACTCTGCCATAAAGAAAGAAAAATTTGAGTTATTTGTAGGAAAATGCTTGCACCTTGAGACCATTATGCTTAGTGAAATGAATCAGACCCAGACAATTAAATATCACATATCTTCTCTAATATGAGAAAACCAAACTATAAATCGAAGAGCCAAATAAGAAAGATGGTAGGAAATAAGGAGGTGATTTTGTGGAAAGGAAAAGGAAATGTAGATGGGGGTAGAAGGTGGGCAGGGGAGGGAGTGAAAATGATTTTATGGGGATTCCTTAAAAAGTAAAAGAGAACTATCAGATTATCGAACAACCCCACTACTGGAAGTGTATGCAAAATAAGTGAAATAATTGTATCAAAGAAGTTCCTGCTCTGCCGTGGTTCTTGCAGCACTATTCATAATAGTCAAGACACAAAAACAGCCTAACTGTGCATCAGCTGTTGAAGGAGTAAGAGCGATGCGGAGTGTACACGCACATGCATATACAATGGAACACTGCTCAACTGGAAAAATAATGAAATCCTTCCACTTTGCAGCAAAATGGATGCGACTGGAAGTCATTATGTCAAGTGAAATAAGCTAGACACAAAAAGACAGACACTATATGTTCTTATTTGTGGAAAATGAAAGGTCTGTTTTATAAAAGAACAGAGTAGAATTGTGGTCACTAAAGGCATCTAGAACTAGTCACGTAAGGGTCACCAAAACACAGTAAGACAGGAGTAACTAGCTCTGATTTTCAATAGCATGGTAGAGCAAATATTGGTTACAACAACCAATGATATATTTAAATAATAAAAAGAAGGATATGAAAATTATCAACACTGAAAAGTATTTATTGTTTGAAGAGATAGAAGTTTCTAATACTTCAGTTTAATCATTATTTCATACATTTATTGAATTATCACATGATACCCAATTAAAGTACCCACGAAGTGGGTATAAAATATCTGACATTCACAACTTTTTAAAAAATTTGGTAAAAAAGTTATATGACATAAAATTTAACTTTTTTGTAAATATGTGAAATCTTAATTCTGTAGCAAATTAGAAACATGGGGTTTGAGGAATTAGTGAGCATATATGTCGACCTCTTTTTCAGAGGTTCATTCCTTTCCTATCTGACCATTGCCTCACCTTATACCCTTCCATTCATGTTTGGACTTTTATGTTATTATTTTGTGCATTTCGTAAGAGGGACACCCCTCTATAGTCAGTCTTCTGTGCTTGGTCCATTTCACTGAGCATTATTGACTCTAGGTGGCCCCATTTTCACTCAAATGCTTCATATCTGTCTTTATGGCTGCACAGTACTTCACGGTGTAGAGGCACCACATCTTCTTTAACCATTCTTTTATAGTTGGGCAGGTAGGTCGTTTCCAGGATTTGGCTATTGTGAATTGTGCTGTTATAAACATAGATATGCATGTGTCTTTTTGGCATTTTGATTTATTTCTTTTGGGAATATGCACAGTAGGGCAGTAGCTGGATCAAATGGAATTTCTCAGCTTTCTAAGGAACCTTCAGACTGCTTTCCATAATGGTTGTACCAGCTTACATTTCCACTGGCAATGGAGTACAGTTTCTTTTTCTCCTCATCTTTGTCAATAATTGTTGTTTTTTGAGTTCTTGATTAAAGCCATTCTCACTTGCGTGAGGTGAAAGCTCAACGTTGTTTTTATTTGCATTTCTCTGGTGGCCAATGATGAAGAGCACTTTTTCATGGGTTTGTTGGCCATTTGTGCTTCTTCTGTGAAGTTTCTTTTCATTTCAGCTGCCCACTTCTTGATGGGATCATTTATTTTAGGAAGTTTTATGTTTTTTGGTTCCTGTATATTCTAGATATTAATCCTTTGTCTGAAGAGTTAGTGGTGAGTATCTTTTACCACTCTGTAGGCTATCTCTCTGACTTGTTGACTATTTCCTTTGCTATGCTAAAGCTTTTTAATTTAATGTAGTCCCATTTGTTGACTCTTGCTGAGATTTCTTGGGAAGTTGGTGATCTGTTCAAAATATTCTTTCCTGTCCCTGTGTCTTCTAGGGTTTTACTTAATTTGTGTTCCAGTAAGTTCAGTGTTTGTTCTGATGTCCAGTTCTTTGATCTATTTTGATCTGATTTTAGCAGATATAGCTCTAGCTTCATTCTCCTCCATGTGGAGATTCAGTTTTCCCAACACAATTTGTTGAAGATGCTGTTTTTTCTCCAGTGGATTGTTTTGGCCTCTTTGTCAAAGATCAGTTAACTAAAGGAGTTTGGGTTTGTTTCAGTATCCTCAATTCATTTTCACTGGTCCTCTTGTCTGTTCTTATAACAATACTGTGTAGATTTGATCACTGTTGCTTTGTAGTATTTTTCGAAGTCTGCAACTATGATTCCTCCAGCTTTGCCCTCATTACTCAGAATTGTTTTAGAGATTCTGGGTCTTTTCTGGTTCTATATAAATTTTTTAAGGCTGTTTTTTTTTTCTAGTTCTGTGAAGAATATAGTTGGTATATTGATTGGTGTTGCAATGAATCTGTAAAGTAGCTTTGGGAGTATGGCCATTTTGACAATATTAGTTCTTCTTATCCAGGAACATGAAATGTCTTTTCATTTTCTTAAGTCCTCTTCAATCTCTTTTTTTGTTTAATTTTGTTTTTGTTTTTGTTTTTTCTTTTTTCTTTTTCTTAGGGGTTTGTAGTTTTCTTTGTAGAAATCTTTCACCTCTTTGGTGAAGTTTATTCCTAAGTATTTTATTTTTTGTTGCTGGTGTGAAGGGCTTGTTGATTTCTTTCTCTTTAGATTCATTATGGGCTTATAGAAATGCTATTGATTTGTGAGTATAGATTTTATAACCTGTTATTTTGCTGAATCTATTTATTAATTCTACGAGTCTTTGGGTGGAATTTTTGGGTCTTCTATGTAGATGTAGAGTATCATGTCATCTGCAAATAGGGATAGCTTTACTTCTCCCTTTGCAATGCATATTCCTTTTATTCGTTGGTCTTGCCTGATGGCTCTTGCCAGAATTGCAAGTGGTATGTTAAATAGTAAGTGTGACAATTGCATCCTTGTCTTGTTTCTGAATTTAGCGTGAATGCTTTTAGGATTATATTGGCTGAGGGGTTGTTGTACTTAGCTTCAATCATATTGAGGTAGGGATGCTCTATTCATATTTTCTTCAGTGTTTTTATCATAAATTAATGTTGGAGTTTGTCCAATGCTTTTTCTGCATCTATTGAGATAACCATATGATTCTTATCTTTGCATCTGTCAATATGGTGCATTACATTTGTTGATTTGCATATGTTGAACCATCCCTGAATATTTGGGATGAAGCCCACTTGGTCATCATGTATATAATTCATAACTTGCTTTATTCTGTTGGCAGAGATTTTGAGTATTTTTGCATCTACATTCATTGGGGGTAACGGCCCATAGTTTTCTTTTTTTTGTTGGGTCTTTGTCTGGTTTTCAAATTATAATTGTGTTTGCTTCAAGAAGCGAGTTGGGCAAATTTCCTTCCTTTTCAATTTCCTGAAAAAGTTTGGTGAGCATCGGTGCTATATCTCCCCTAAATTTTGCATAAATTTCTGCTGTGAGTCCATCAGGTCTTGAGCTCTTCTTGGTTGGATGTGTTTTGATTGCTCCTTCCATTTCATAGGTGGTTCAAATGTTTAATTTTTTATTCATTCAGTTTTGGTTATTGATATATGTTTAGTAATGATTCTGTTTCCTTTAGATTTTTTTAATTCTTTGGAGTATAAATTTTCCAAGTAAGTTCTTATAATCCTTTGGATTTCCTTGTAATCTTTTGCAATTTCACCTTTTTCAATCCTGATTGTGTTGCTGTAGGTTTTCTTTTTCCCTTTTTATGTGAGTTTAGCAAGGGGTTTATTAATCTTGTTGGTCTTTTCAAAAAACCCACTTTTGTTTCACGTTTAAATATATATACATATATTTAGTTTCTATTTCATTGATTTCTGCTCTTATCTTTGTAATTTCTTCAGTTAGGTATGGGGTTGGCTTGTTCTTGTTTTTCTAGTGCCTTGAGTCGTGAGGTTAGATTATTTATTTGGGCTTGCTCAGTTCTTTTTATGTGTGAATTTATGGAAATGAATTTTCCTCTTAACACCACCTTCATCATGTCCCAGAGGTTATGTTGCGATGTTCTGCCATTGTCATTTGTCTCTGTGAACTTTCATATTTTTTCCCTTGATTTCTTCTGCAATCCAATGTCTATTTTGAAGAGTGCTATTCAGTGCTGCTCTGTTTGAGTTGTATCTTTTGATTGTGTTGTAGTTGATTTCTATTTTTATTCCATTGTGACAGGATGCATGGGATTATATCAATTTTCTTGTACCTGTTAAAGCTTGTTTTGTGCCCTAGGATATGGTCTATTTTGGAGAATGTTCCATGAATGGCTGAGAAAAATGTGTATTCTGCTTTTTTTCGGTTAAAAATTCTGTGTCTGTCAGATACATTTCTTCTATGATGTAGTTCAGATCTGCTATGTCTTTATTGATTTCATGTCTAGTTAACCTGTCTTCTTGGGATAGAGGTGTATTAAAGTCACCCACTATTTTAACATTGGAGTTACAGTGTGTTTCGAAGTCCAGCAGCTTTTGATTTATGTAGTTTGGTGCATCACTGTTTGGGGCATAAATGTTTATGATTGTCAGTTCCTCTTGCTTGATTGTTCCCTTTACACAAATGAAGTGATATTTTTTGGCTTTTTTTTTCTTACCAGTTCTGGCATGAAGTCCAGTTTGTCAGCAATGAGTATTGCTACCCTTGTTTTTCTGTTGTTGTTGCTGTTGTTTCTTTTGTCCCCAGTTGAGTGGAACATAGAACTCCAGCTTTTCATTTTGAGTCTGTGTTTATCTTCATGCTTGAAATGTGTCTCTTGCAAGCAACATATTGTTGGATTGCCATTCTGTATCTTTTGATTGGTGAATTGAGGTCATTAGCACTTAGCTTATAGTTGGTATGTGTGTCTTAGGTCCTAACATTTTGTAACCTTGTGAATATTCAACTCTTTTTTAACTTATTTTTAGATGTTTTCTCTATTAAGGATAAACCTGCCACTGTGCTCTTTGTTGTAGTTGTTTCCTGTTTCTCTATCTGACAGATCCTGGAGAATTCTCTGCAATGATAATTTGGTTGTCATAAATTTCTTCAAAGTTTCTTTGTCATGTAAGGTTTATATTTTACTGTCGACTTCATATGATATCTTCACTGGCTTACAGGAGTCTTGGTTGACAGTTACTATCTTTTAGGGCTTTGGGGACTTCACTCCCGGCTCTTCTGGCTCTTAGAATTTGTGTTAAAAAGCCTGCTGTTACCCTAATAGGCTTGCTTTGATATGTCACTTGCTTATTTTCTCTTATGGCTTTTAAAATTTTCTCTTTGCTTTAAATTTCATTAAGTTTTATTCTAATATGTCTAGGGGAACTTTTATTTTGGTCATATTTAGTGGGCCTAATGTATGTTTCCAGCACTCGCCTCTTTCATTTTCCATGCACAGGAAGTTTCCTCTTATGACTTTAGCAAACAGATTTCTTAGACCTTTGGTGTGGATTTTCATTTTTTCTTGGATTCTTGCTATTTTAAGATTAAGTTTCTTTGAGTCTTCTCTAATTTGCAACATTCCATTTCCTTGTTGACATTGAATTATTTCATGTTTTGTAACAGTCTGGTTTATTCTTACATTCTTGTCCTCTAAATCTGAAATTCTCATCTCATTTTGTGTCGTTTTGTTCCCTATGCTTTTCATAGAGGTTTTCATCTCTTGATGCTCTTATCTTTTCATATTTTTGGAATTCAATAGTGAACTTGTCATTCGTGTCCTGTATTGACTTCTGTAGTTCTGCTAGCTTTGCATTTGTTTCTTCCTTAATTTTTTGGTTAAATCTTCTTTGAATTCTTTAAGTATTTTGTATAAATTGTTGTCTGAGTCTGTCTTATATTCTTTAAGCATTTTGTGTAGTTTTTTGTCTGAGTCTATCTTGAATTCTTCCAGTCGGGTAACTATTTTTGTTTTCAAGTTGAGTAATATTGGATCTTCCTCTGGTTCTACGTGAGCATCCCTAGGTGGGCTGGAAAGTTTCTGCAGCTTCTTGCTCCCATGATTTCTCATCTTGCTGTTGAGTATTCCTTTGGTTTGCTGTGGTTACTCTTTGAGCAAGTTCTGGTTTTTGATAGGGAATAGTGTTGTTCTATGGCTGTGTATTATGCTGTCTGAATCAATGAGTGGGGTTCCTTGTTCTTTCCCACTTAATAGTTGCTAATAGGTCTTTTTTGAGAGGATTTTCTTCTTCTGCTGTCAGATTTGGCACCCTCTTGCCTTCTGCCAATTCGTGCTGGCAGTGGAAGCTTCTGGGTGCCTCCAACGACAGGGGGTGACCAGGCCCACCTATATGGGCTCTGAGGTGGAGGCAGGGGCCCGTGCACAGCTACATGGATGCCTGAGTACTGCAGTGATGGGTTCCAAGTAGGCCTTGTTGCATTTGCTCCACGATGTAGGCATGGGTCTTGCTGTGGCTACCTGGGTATTCATGTTGTGCAGCTGTGATGGGCATAAATTAAGGTAGACCCAATAGCGTGGGCTCTGAGGTGCAGGCAAGGGGTCTGAGAGTGGCTTCCTGGAGGCCTCTTGAGTGCTGCAGCAATGGCTGCTGAATAGGCCCCATTGCTTTGGCTCCCACATGTAGGCAAAGACCTAGATATGGCCACCTGAATGCCCCTGTTGTACAGCAGGCCCAGTTGTGTGGGCTCTGAGGTGCAGGTGAAGAGTCTAGGTGCAGCTTCCTGGATGCTTCTGTCACACAGCAGCAATGGATGGAGGTTAGGATCAGTTTTCTGAACTCTGACATGCACGTAAGTGGTCTGGATGCAATGACTATATGATTTTTTAATTATTAATAATTAACAGTTCTATTTATACGGGGTGTTGGAATAGGTGAAGAACAGACTGTAATTAGAGGTTAGCTTTAGGCATCAACCAAAAAGTAGGAGAGTATTTATAAGGTATTGGACAAAATGTCAGACTGAAATTAACACGGAAGATCACTGTAAGTAAGATTCAGAAGAGTTAGGGAGAAAGGGAAGGAGCCAAACTTAAAAAAAAAAAAAGATAAATACAACATAGGCCAACATGTAACATCACAATTTCCAAGGCAGGGGATGGCGGTGGGTGGGGAGACTATATCTGTGGCAAGCGATGGACTTAGGCAGTAAGACCTGGGCTTATATCCACAGCTAGTGATGGCAGTGGGTGAGGGGACACTGTCCAGATCTGAGGCTAGTGGTGGTGGTGGCTATGGCTGCAGGCAGAAAGATCTGACCAAGATCCACTGTGAGGAATGCCTCCTCAGCACAAGAGGTGGCAGGTGGGCAGGGAGGCAAGGCTTCAAATCACAGCTGAGCTATGGTGGTGATGGGCGAGGGCACCTGGGCTCAGTTCAGGGGTTGAGTCCCTGATAAACTTGCTGAAGGGCAAAAAATGGCATATTATATAGAACTGCCACAGGAAACCTGCTGCCATCATGGCAGTTAGGAAGCAGTGAGAGAAGGAAGGAACAGGAACAAGAAAATTTCCCTCCAAGTCCTACTCCCAGTGATCCAGCCTCCGACTGAACTCTCTTCTCCAAGACATTTTTATGGGAAATTATACACCTCGTGAAAGTATTACGTATAAGTAAAAAAGAATCTATATGTAAGACAAATTGATTTAAATAATAACACAGTTTTTCCACTAAAATAGAAGTTCTGATAAATGTAAGTACAAATTTGGACTCATGTGGTCTCTAAATATGTATTTGAAAACCACTTTTTTCTTTGATACTTTCAACAAACTTCTTAGTTATGTTTTACAAAAATTTTACAATCTCTGTCTATCCCTTAAATGTAAGAATTAGGGAAAGTAAAAGAAATGGTAGCAGAGCAAGAGAGTGAAAGGAAGCATGGGCATTGAATTAAGGTCGTGACAAGTCTACACCAATTACAGGTTGAATTTATGGAGGAATTGGAAGACCGCAGAGAGTGGTGAAGGGTTACACACACTGTAGAAACAGAAGAATGAAGCAGATATACACAACGATAGAGACAGACTTAGAGTAAATAATAGCAATAATGTATATAGTTAATTTTAAAAGCCCAGTCTTACAGCCAAAAAAAAAAAAAAAAGACCATTTTGTGCTACAATCCCAGTTCCTTCTCCTAGTAAAAAACCTTCTCCACACTGGGGCAACGTGAGAGGCTTCTTTCCAATCAAAGTACCTCGTTAGATTAGATTAGCTTCCTAGTTCATCCTTAAATGTTCTACAACCTACCAAAATGCTTAGCTCATATATACTGATACTAGTGATTTTTTAAATAAAATAAGTTCCCTTTTATGGTAACTCATTCATGTACTCATTTATATATGTATAGTCAATACATAGTTGAATTTGTTAAGCACATACTGTCTACTAGCTATGAGTAGATATGAACAAGAGAGCCAAGGTCTACGCCCCTATGGAATATAGATTATGATAAGTAGTAGAAAATTAAGAGATAAGCTAACAAATAAACAAATAATGGTAGTAGGTGCTTTGAAAGACAAACTCAGGACAATGTAAAATATCTGTGAAGTGAGATGGAGCAGCTCTCTAGAAAGATGGGCAAGAAATCCCCTCCAAGGCGATGTTTGAACAGAAAGCTTACCTAGATGGACCCAGCCAGGTCTTCCAGCCTTCCACCAGGGCCAATGCTCTCCAGATATAGGCCAAGGCCTTCAGGCCAGCCTAGATCTAAGTAAGCTGTGGACATAAGCCCAAGGGACAGGCAATGGAAGAGCTGGGGATACAGCCAGCCATGCTGGAGAGGAAAGGCAAAGGCTACGGCAGAGTGGGGGACTATGGGAGAGAAGAGACTATCACTAGGAAACTGAGGATGAGACCAAAGAAAGAGTTCTTGGGAGGGAGAACATCTTGAAACAGTGTGGAGATGTAAGGAAGCAAAATAGTAAAGTAGAAAAGAGTTAACAAGAAGTCCATCTAGCTGTCTCCCCACTGGCTGCTTCAACTCCCATTATATACAATACAGTAGAATTAGTGCTCAACATGCCCACACCAGTATTATTTCTGAGTGTTGTCCTTTTATCAAGGTCAACAATCGAATACATGCAGAATTACACAACTGTTGCAGGGGGCATAAATGGATCCATGATCTTCTTCAGTTCACATTCATGTTAAGTAATAGTGAAAAAAGTCATTTAGGGCACACCTGAGCCTTTCTTGTATTAGCAATCAGAATAATGTACTTCAAAAATAAAGAGCAACAAACATGAGAAAATGGGAACGACGTCTTGGTAGAGGTAAGATCTGAACCGGCAGGTGAAGCCATAATGGAATGACGTGATGCAGGAAGGTGATTTACTTGGCCCACAAGTGAAAAAGCCTCAGCCCAAACGCAGGCACTGTACATTCACTAGGATCCATAAAGCAGCAGTGAAGAGACAGCATTAAGGGGCAGCAGAAAAACAACAGCAGTCTGCTTAGCTTCCAGTCTCTTAGTTTGGGGGCAGCAAACATTTGAGACAGGACATGGCATCATGGGTAAGAACAGAATTGGAGTCCTGGCTCTTCTCCTGTGCAGCTGCTGCATTGGGGGAATATCTTCCTTGGTTGCTTACTTCTTTCTCATCTATAAAGTTGCAAAATATCAAAACACACAGAGTGGTTCACAGTGAGATGGTATAACAAATATAAACATGTAGTTTGAAGAAAATACTGGTGATCTTTACTGCTAGGGGAAATGTCTGAAGAGAGAAATTACCACTTGAAGGTGTAAGGGAGATGAACTGGAAGTGAGAGAAAGACAAGCAGCAGGAAGATCGAGTTTAAATAATCATTTCTAGGGCTGCAGGGAATTCCAGTTCAACCTTCTCATTTTGCAGAGAAAGAAATGCTCAAAGAGCGGATGCTACTTTTCGTCACTCATGTTTTGGGCTACAGCTCAGTGCTCCTCCTCTTACACATTCTTTCCCTGACCTCTGCTACCTGTTGGTCAACCACCTGGGTTCAAAACAAAATGTACAGAGCGTACTGGTTTCAATGACTTCAGACTTGGAATTTAAGCCAGAGTAGAAGAGAATATCAGTTTGTTACTGAAATTAGGAAGACTAGAGCATTACAAGCCATCTTTGCCCCTACACAGCCAACATTTTTTAACCCTAAAGCCTATAACTCACTTATATCTGAACTTGAGTCTTACAGGGGTATGGTTGAAAAGGGCTCCTGGACCTGCAATAGCTCATGCCTATTTGATGCTAATTGCATGTGAGTGCCTGAATTAAGAAGACATCATTAAAAGTACATTACTTTAATTACACTAGCAGAATCAGGCAGGGAGAGGTGCAGCTTAATGCAGAATGCATAATTAGAAAAGAACCTAATCCATTAGATTCTTATTTGTTAAGAAAATGTGTCTCATCGGTAAATGTCACCGCAACTAGTACCGGGAAACCACTTGCAGGTGAAGGTCTATGTCTCCCCATGCAAGGTGCCCTCGGTTACATGCACTGCCATGATATCCTGACACAGTGAGTACCAACGAGAGGAGGTTTCAGGATTCCAGGACAGAGGGTCGCAGATTCTTGTTTTGTCCCTTGGATAGTGTGACAATAATCCTGGGATAAAAGTCAATGGTCCTGGCCTCTGCTACCACCTCAGCTTCATCCTGGTGGTATGCTATTTGGTCAAGTTCTTTAACAACCTCTGAAGGCATTGATTTCCTTATCTACAAAATAAAATTAATTCTTTTTATTACTGTAACTTCCTCATAGAGTTGATGACAGAACTAAATGAGAAAATCTATGTACTTAAAGTAGAGCCTCGAATGTACAATGCACTCAGGAAATGGCGGTTGCTGCTACTGTCACCTTCACCATCAATGCTATTACTGACCCATCTCCACCACTTTATGAGAAAATCCTTCCTCTTCTCTAAGCCTCCATTCCCACTATTACAGAACAAGATGAGCACCCCTAGTCATCTTGTTCTAGCTAAGTAGTACCTAGGTTTCTGGTCCACAGAAACTGTGAAATAATAAGTATATGTTGCTTTAAGATACAAATTTGTGGTAATTTGTTATGCAATAATAGATAACTAACATAAACTAATATGTATTTCCTAAAGAAATGAAAACTGAATTCTGTGAAGATCTGTAAACTAATTTTCATAATATCAAAATATTAGAATGTTAATCATAAGGTAAATGGATAAACAAGTGATAGTATAGTCATACAACAGAATACTTCTCTGCTATGTTAATAATATGTTAATTGCATAAGTGATTTTATTACTAAAAAGAACATAAAGCTCAGTTTATACTTTGACAACAACTCTGCTTTAGGCAAAGGATACAACACTGCAACAAAAGTCTTCTTTATTTTTTCATGACTCTATTTGGTCACCCAGTATATGTGCTGTCTGCAGTTATTGCAATATCATTGATACATAAGCAAAGCCCTTTGGAGGCAAAGGTCTGCTTGAAGAATGGGTCATTTTTATGGTGCTGTTCAAGTAGGCAAATCATAGCTACATATCCAACTTCTACTTTCAAAACTTCTCAGAGCTCAGAATCAGGTTCAAGTCATAAATACAAATGTCATTTATGTTAGTGAATGTTAGTAAACATCTTAGTCCATGTCTTATCACTGGGACACAATAACCAACAACTACAACTTAAGATAGGAAAGTTGCTTTTCAAAGATCCCATTTCATTCATGTTCAGCTGGCAATGGGGGAAGGTCTTGGTGGAGGGCCCGGCCAGAGGATAGGTGTCTACTACATGGCAAGACAGAAAACAGAGATTGAAGAAAAACTGGGCCACGGATACATCCCTCCAGACCACATTCTCAGTGATTTAGATCAAAACAGTAAACAAGGCTGACAGGCTCATATATTCTGCATCAGAAACGCTCACATCCATACGGTTATAAAAACATCATTTGTCCCCAGTTACTACATTCTCCAGCTTTCAGCTCCCACAGTTAATATAATCCAATATTAATCCAGGTAGCAGTAAAGATAAGGATGCAGTCAGGTCAGACGAGACTGTTACTACACATGAGCAAGTAAAAGAAATAAACTAATAAGTAGGCAGGATTAAAATCATCAAAACGATGTGTGAAAAGACAAGAGTGGATGCTATGGTTCCGCTCTTAGAAAATTCTAGCAAGGTAAACCTATGGATTCCACATGCTCTTCAGATGTGGGACATAGTCTAGAGGGATAGATTACAGGCATGCGGTAGAGGACAGGTGTGTTGTACCTTAGATTACAGGCATGTGGCCTGGAAGGATATAAACTCCAGGACCAGCATCTTCTGGGCATCCCTGATTCTTCCTCCTGTGATGCTGTGTGCACCAGGTCCCTCCTGCTATTGTCAGCTGCCTGTGAGTGGACTAAGACCTTCTGCGACTGTGATCTAGAATAAGCCTTTCCTTCCTTAATTTGTACATGTCAGGTATTCTCTTCCAGCAACGAAAAAGTAACGGAGGCAACCATGAATATAAGGTGGGGACTGAGATCTACGTATGGGTTCAAGTCTCAGCTTCTTTATTTAGCAACTATGTGTCCTGGGAAAATTAGGCAACTATACCATTGACTAGTTTCCTTGTCTCTAAAACAGGGCTAATAATTAGATAATAAAATACGTAAAATTCTTTGTACAGCATTCTGCAAACAGAGGCTAGTTAATAAATGTTAACCTCTGTATAGACCAAGTTGTTTATTCCACAAAACATGTTGAATCTCTAACCACCAATGTGAGTATATATACAGACAAGATCCTCAAGGAGATGATTAAGGTTAAAAGAAGCTGTTAATCTGATAAGACTGGTGTCCTTATAAGAGAGACAGCAAGAGAGTGTGTCTCTCTCATGGCCTCACCCCTCCCCCTCCTCTTCCCATTCATTTCTCCTTTCTCCATTTCTCCTTTCTCCCTTTGACTATCCCCTCCCTCTCTCTTCTTCTCCCCCTTCTATCCCCATCTCTCCTGCCTCTCACTCTCTCTAGCCTCAAAACTATGAGAAAGTAACTTTATATTGCTCAAGCCCCTTAGTCTGTGGTATTCTGTTTCGACAGCCCATACCTACTAATACAGACTCTGATATCACCATTGAACACCCTTAATAAATATTTTAAGGGGAGTTTTTATTCTTTCATTCAAAAAATTGTTTAACAAATATGCCTTTTATGTGCCTGACACACTGCAGGGCCCTGGGTCTTGGAGACTGATTGAGATGATCACTGCCCTTGCAGGGGTCACACTCTAGCAGGAAGGAGAAAACCTAGACTTTTTAAAGGCATCGCATGACATGAAGTAGTGATAAATATTGTGAAGAACCACAAGGCCCCATGAGGGGGAACGGAGTGAGAGTAGGTGATATTCACACTGAGCCCCTCATCCTGCAGGTACACTGAATGATGGCATCTGCGAGCCAAGGCTTGAGAGCAGCAGTGGAGACAGGCACAAGAATATCCGGATGAAGTTCCCGGAAGAGGAAGGAGAAGAGCAATGGTTCTGAGTGGCAATGGCTTTGTCAGTTGCCAGAGCCAGCAGAAAAGGCTAGCAAGGCCAGCGCGGATGGAGGGCCCAGGAGGGGGTAGGGAGACCAGATGAAAATGCTCACGAGAAACCAGACCATGAGGGCCTAGTGGGCCTCCAGAGCGCCGGCTCTCACTCTGGGAATTGGGCAATGAGTAGGAGGTTGCCTGACAAAAATAACTTGATTTCACGTTTATTTTAAAGAGTCATTCTTGGCTGCTGGACTGCTGAGTGAAGAGCTGGTTGAGAGTGGGGGTGGGAAGAAGGTCAAAGCAGCAATGGTGGCTGGCAGTTTATTGTGAAAGTCCATACCAGAGAAATGCTACGCTGCCTAGGGCAGTCACAGCAGGATGGCAGAAAGAAGTCGGATGCCAAACATCTTCCCAGCTGGTGAGAAAGGCTCAGACTTGCAGTCCCAGCATCCCAGAGGCTGAGGAAGGATTGCAAGTTCAAACCTTAACTGGGCATTGAGGGGCTTAAAAAAAAAAAAAAAACGCTGTCTCAAAATTTAAAGAGACAGAATGGTTAGAGAGATGGCTCCACACAAAGGCCCCGAGTTCAATTCTCAACACCAGAAAAAAAAAAAAATATTCCCAAGGAGGATTCAATGCTGGATTGAATGTAGAAAGTGAAGAAAGGAGACAGGAATGATCATACACTTGTGGATGAAGTAGGAAAGGAAAGGCTCTTGCTAGCACACAAAAGGATCCACATTTTACACTTTACCCTGCCTCTAACCTGCCATATGCCCCCACAGATTCCATGTTCCTCTCTGTGTTGTATGATATATCTTTAATGCAGGATTAACCACCACTTGCCATGTCTTTCAGAACCATCTGAATTTCAAGTCAAACACAAAAGCTCTGAATTAGCAGCAGCACAGACCGCCAAAAGTTATCCTTTGTTCATCTCCAAGCACAGAACCTCTGTGCACTGCTGCTGCCCACTTGCTGCTTGCCTGGTCCTCCCATCCTCAACCATGTAGGGATGGAGGTAGTCACATAGAATACTGACACAGAAGCCATCACTGAATTTAGCAGTGGACATGTGGCACCTGGTAAGGGACGGTGGCCTGGTAATTCAGAATGAGTCATTTTCCTGACATCAGTGTCCTGAAAATGGCCAAAGGGTGAGACCAAGGGCTTTCTGAGATGTCTGGGCTTGTGCTTGGCTGCCTCTTGTCTAGTGGCTACAGCCCAGCTCACTATGTCACTCACTATACTGTAGTTCTGCTCTTGAGAGCAAGGAGACTTGGCTCTCATAGGGAAAACTTAATTTCAATTCAGGTAAAACACTGAATTGCACTCTCTGTGCCGATCGCTGTTTTATTTTTCTGCATTCACCTTTCACCTTTCACCACATAAGTGTCACTTGCCTGTCAACTGTCTGTCACTCTCACCTGTACAACACACAATGCTTGACAGCAAGGACTTCTGTCTGCTCTGTCTATATCTTCATCCTCAGTGCCTGGAAGAGGTCCTGATATACACAGAGGCGCGTTGGGTTAATTGATGGATAGCCCTTTGAAAGCGCTCAGCCATTTACGGAGACCACATTAAAGATTTTCTATTATAAAAAAAATGAATAGACATTCAAAGAATCACAGCACACAAATACAGGGAGTTGAAAGAATCACTGCCATTCACCTGTGAATCAATTTCCTCAATTTAAAATATCTGACAATGGAATGAGCTCACTGTCAGCAGTCATGGTCAGCAGCCCCAGATTTTAGATTTTAATCTTGACTTCACCAATGCTTTGCTGTATGGCTTCAGATGGTCATGATTACAATCTGGGCCTTACTCTCCTGATCTGTAAAATACCAGGGATGTACAAAGTGATCTACACTGTCTTTTGTAGACCTACCATTTGTAACTATCTCATGTGAGAGAAGCAAAAATCATCAACTGAAATACTTCCCTGCTCAGGCAGAAAAATGAGACTTGGGAAAAAAAATCTCTAGCCATTTCCCCGGAATGACTCAGTTTTGATCTTGTGTCCCATTACCCAAGGCTGTGTGTACTTTTGCTCTTTCACTACTAAGCTGTTGCTTCAAGTTAAACACTTAGCCAAAGTTGTTGTCAGTGTTGTTTTCTTAATAGAGCTGATCCAGTTACAGAGACATGGCAAGCTTGTAGGAGAAGAAAAAAAAAAAAGGGTACCAGCCTCCTCACCAGCTCAGCTATCTTTATCAGTCTATATTATTTATTTACTTCATCATTGAAGAGGCTCACCCACATACAAATTCAGTGTCACCACCAGGGGTGGGAAAGGTTGACTTATATATAAAAAGGTATTTTAGAAAAGGGAAAATCCAAAAGTCAATGCCTAGGAAAATGCTTGGGTCATATAAGTAATTTAATTGCTCCAAGAAAGGATAGGGGAAATGGAGGAACATTAAACAATCTAAAGTTGTTTCTTCCATATGGTTATGAATTAGATGTAGAATGTTCCTTCCAAAGTCTCATGTGTTTGGATGTTGTGGGTTATCTATGGATTTCATGTGCTGTTGGGAGGTGGAACCAGTGTGGCAGATTACTGGAGATACGGTAGATCACTGGAAGGACATGCTCCTGCCAGTCTTCTCTCCTGATCCTTCTGATTATAATCCCAGAGCAGCTGTTCTCTGCCAGACCCTCCTGCCATGCTGCAATTGCCGGTCTACTATGAACAGACTGAAACCTCTTAACTGTGAGCTAAAATAAACCTTTCCTCCCCTGAGCTGTCGGCATCGAGTATTGTGTCTCAGTAACAAGAAAGTAAGACAGAAATTGAATGAAAGAAGTAAGGTTGCTGCTATGGCTTTACATGACCAAGCGGTTCAGAAGTGTTTGGAACTGATGTTCAGGGAAAGTTTGGAAAGGTTTAGAGATGCTAGATATGCCTTATATGGCTGTGAGCTCGGCTTGATGGGAGACTTTCAGTCAAAGCCCAGAAGACCAGATGCTAATAGAATTGCAGATCAGAAAGGCTGAGCTCAAGAGGCTTCAGGTGGGAAGGATTTTATTAGTAATTGTCCTAGAAGCCACACACGCTGCACTCTGCAAAAAATGTGTTGGCATTTTGTCCCTGTCCTGAGATTCTGCCTAAAACAGAGCAACGGTAATAGACTAGTCAATCTGGTGGAGGAAATTCCAAGGTAATCCAACGCTCAGGCTGTCGCATGGGTACTATTTGCAGCTTTTAGCCAGCTCTATGCTGAGAATCAAAAAGCCACAGAGGAAAACCATGTAAAGAGTTTACATTTTTGCCAGAAAGAAAATGACTACAAAGTTGGGGTAAAAGAGCACATGCCTGTTAAGAGATTATTGTTAAAAACAACAACAACAACAAAAAAAAAATCCAAGTACTTTGTGTTAGGACAACAGGAAAACGCCTTGCTAGCATCTCAGCAACCAGCAAGGCTCTGAAAAGGGAGCCCCAGGACATCCTTTAGTGAAACTTAAAAAAGTGAATCTCCAAGGACTTCAGCCACCAAAGAACTCAGAGGGATCTGTGGCCATGACCCAAGGAGGCCAGACCACTGCTGAAGCCAGTGTCAGACCTTGGCATTACCCACATGGTGCTGGTGTCACAGGCATGCAGAATGCAAGCGTTGTGGGTTCTGGGAGGCTTACACACCCACATTTCAGTAGAAAGCTTTGAATACCAGGACGTGTGCTCTGAGAGGAGAGAGCATGAAGCTGTGGAAGGGAAGACAAAGGTGCCCTGGAGGCCCGAAAAAACTGGAGATGCCAGGGACATGGATTGTCTGCAGACAAGAGTATGCTCCTGGTCCTTTCCTGATTCTGGTAACTTCTGGCATTCCTTGGTCTGTGGTCTCATTACATCCATTTCTGTCTCCATGACAATACTACCTCTTCCACTCCTATGTTTTGAAATTTCCCTTTGCCTCACTCTTACAAGCACCACTGTGATTGTATTTAGGGATTAGGATCCTAGGTCTCCCCACTTCTTTATGTGCCCTGAATGAAAGCCATGGAGTGCACAAAGACTTGGAGAACCAGTCAGCCACAGTTTATCCCAGAAAGGTAGAATCCAAGCCAGACTTTCCTCACACATCCCTAGACAGACACTGAGAAAGGTGTTTTGACTGTTGCCAGAATCATTAAATGGGTCTTGTACCTGAGTCAATGATCCACGCCCCACCTCCCTTATATTGGACAAACATCTCGTTGTCCATTGTATGAATAAGCTTCATTACTTTATAAGTTCCCCCAACAAATGTTTTAGATCAACCACAGGCATCCATTGCTTCTTTCTTTGGAATCCCAACCAGACCCATATGAGGATACTTTGGGGCACTCCCTTATAAGAACTCCCCTGTTGCTATTTTTGGGTTATTCCAGTCATGAATTCAATGACAAAAAACCTGAGCCCACCCCAATATTCTAGAATAATCTCATATACCTTAATGTACTTAATCACATCAATAAAGATTTTTGTATTTGTTTTTTCAGGTAAGACAACATTTATGTGTTCCAGAACTCAGGATGTGATTTTATCACTGGGGCCATTTTTAATCCGTAACAGCTACATTCAGAGATGTCACCCACTATGGCTGTTCTAGTCAATATATGCATATTCCCACTGTCACCTAGCTGTGAAAATAGGTCCTAAATTGTTAATTATTCTCCTTTAATTTAATTTCAGAAAGTTGCTTAGTACTTTTCTATCATTAATTCTATTATAAAGGGGGAGTAAGAGAAGAGAATAAGGAGAAGTCCCCTTCTTTCGCATCAGTAGAGGAAGTAGACAAGCTACTCTGGCTGGGGTAGCTTATTAGAAGTCAAACCTATAGAAAATCATGAGGTCAATCAGTCTGGGAAAACTACAGCTAATATAAAATTTGTGAACAGAAACATGGCAGGGGAGGCATATGCTATTGCTTTTCTGATTCCAGATAAAAGGCCACATAGTCAATAGACTAACCCAGAAATATAAAGATCATAAAAGCCTCTGAAGCCAAATTTTGGGGGAATTTTATTGATTTCATATGATGTGGCCAGATTCACGCTGTCAGCTTCTCCTTATATAAAGGAGTCTCAAGCTCAGGCCAGGCTTTTTACCTGGTAAGACAAGTGGCCCATTAAGAAAGCAAATAAGGAGCATCTCTACTTCCTCACCCAGCCCAAGCTCATGTCTAGGCTGCGGAGCTCCAGCAGAAAGAGTCCAAGTTGCACAGCATATGCCCCTCAGGAAACAGAATGAGGCAGATGCATCAAGGGAAACACCTTAAAGTCAGCCTTGACACCACGATTATGTCCCAGTTAGTAAGGCCCATAAAAAGGAAATCATACATGAAACAGGAAAATCTTCAAAGCCAAAAGGTGCCGCTGATCTATGAGCCTTGCATTAAATGCACTACATTTGCCATGCAAGTTCCTATAATTGGCTAAGAAATCACACAGCTGGGACTCTTGCTCAAGGAGATGGAAATGACTTGTAGTCTTCACAAACAGAGGTTTTTTTCATGTGTCTCCCCAGGGGAATCTGAATATTTGCAGCCACACAGAGCATATTACTGTCCTAATTTGTTCTTTTTATATTCCTCAGGAGACAAGACACTACTAGAATGTTCCTTTCTTGTAGATGCCATCTGTGTCTCCCTACTGGCCTCCAAATTCCTTCTGCCACTCTCTCTCTCTCAGCTGTATTTTCTCCCCTAATCTCACTGCCAACAGCCAAGAATTTTATTACATCATTTTGTCCCTCGGTTATTGAAATAATCATCTCACTTATCTCCCTAGACCACTCTCACCCCCAGTCTATCATGCATGGCCATCATGTATATGTCCATTTCTTCCTGTCATGCTCCTGCAAAGGGGCCTCCCTTGCCTACCACCACAGTTCTGTAGGTAATCACCATCTGCTGTTGGTACTAGCGTTATTATAACATGAAAAACACTTAAACTGTTAAAGACTGCAAGCAATACTTTAATTTTCTATATTGAATCAAATCCAAAGATGTACTTATCAAGTCACTGTCATTACCTCATCCTGCAAAATAGAGAAATATGTATGAATTCTTAGCCAGAAAAGTAGAAATGTCATGTGCCTCACGGCCTCTTACCTGTACCTTTCATTGTATAATAATTAAAAATTACTGGAATATTTTGATTTTAGAGTGGTTTTCAATTTTAATTTAGAATTTTTAGAACTCAGAATGTTATGATAACTACGGATACTGGGATATTTTCATTTTCCAGTTGTTTTTAATTTTGACAGTTTTACTCATATAGCACAGTCAGATTCCTTACATTTATTCACATAGCTTGTAATGGATTTACACACGTCTTGGCTACTTTTTTGCTACTGTGAAAGAATACCCAACATTCAGAACTTAAGAAAGGAACAATTTATTTGAACTCACAGTTTCAGAAGATCTCAGTCCACTCATGGGCAGAGCAACGTTGGAAGCATATGGTAGAGGCCCAGTGCAAGACAGCCACTCACAGCATGCCAAAAAGGAAACCAAGTGAACAGGGAAGGGTAGAGCTCGCATATTATCATTTCAACTCTTTTCTGAAAATTTCACCCCTTCCGGGTCAAGCTCTAGTGTCCCACCCTTTCCAGGTCAAGCCCCAGTGATCTGACCTAAATGACCAGAAGGCCATGTCATTCACATGAAGCAGCCAATGACACAGAAATTCATGATAGCATTGAGCACAACCTTAAGCAAAAGTACAAGAATCTAACAGAGGATTAGACACAACTGAGCTGCCTCTCACATCAGGAACTCTATGTAGCAGGCTCAACACAGGATTAATGGATTTCCCAATGGCTAATGAATCTCCTAAATATGCTGAAAAGGTCTGCTAATTTGTCATGGGAAAAACATGATAGATAAATGATAGAAGAATGAGTGGTTCATCTTCCTCTTCATTTCACATGACTAATGACCCTATAAGAAACAGTCACAGCAGCCAGTATGGTGGCATACTCATGTAATTTCAGCACTCCAGGAGGCAGAGCCTGGAGGATCACAAGTCAAACTCAACCTGGGCAACTTAGCAGCTTATTGAAATCTAATCTCAAAATTTACAAATTAAAGAGGGCTGGGATGTAGTTCAGTGTAAGGACCTTGTGTTCAATCCTTAATACAGAAATAAAGGAAGGAAAGGAGGGAAAAAGGGAGGAAGGGAGGGAGGGAGGAAGGAAGGAGAAAATGAAAGAAAATGAAACAAAACTCATAGCATCACAAAGCCACTGTTAAAATTTGAAATAATAAATACATATTAATAATACATGAAGAGACTGGAGAAATACCTTGATAAGAGTGCTTGCCTAGCAAGTGCAAGGCCCTGAGTTCAATTTCCCAGAAATACACAAGCCAGGCACAGAGGCACACACCTGTAATCTGAGCACTTGGGAGGCAGGAGGACTGTCATGAGTCTTAATGCCAGCCTGGGCTTCTTAGAGAGTTCAGGGACAGCCTGGACTTCAGAGCAAGATCCTGCCTCAAAAGCAAAATTGGTCCGTTTTTGTAAGTTTTGTTATTTAACAACATAAGAGGATTCAGTTATGCTTACTCTTTCATATGGCATTCTTTCTTTTACGGGAATAGGATGAATATCTTTTTTAAAGCATAAAATTTTCTAAGACAAAATATAAATGTGAAAAATATTAATCAGTAGTATATATATATATATATATATACATATATATATATATATATATATATATATATATATATATTCCTTATGAATGGCAGTGATTTAGTAATTTAAATGTTTCATTTTCTTCTTTTGTTAACTACCAGAACAAAAATGATTATGGCACTAATTTACCTGGCAAAAAAAAATTGTGCTTGTGTCTCTTGGCCAGAAGATGAATTTGGAGATGGCCAGGAAGAATGGCCCAGTGATTAAAGCATGTGCCTTGCAAGCACAAGACCCTGAGTTTGATTCCCCAGCACCACGTAAAGCCAGGCATGGTGGCACAAGCCCGTAATCCCAGAAGTCAGAGGCCGGAGCAGGTTTGCCATAAATCCAAGGCCAACGTGGTGAGTTCAGGACCAGCCTGGGCTACAGAGCAAGAACCTGTCTCAAAAAGAGGAGGAGGAGGAGAGTTTGAAGAGTGTCAAAGAAGTCTGTACATGCTTATGACAGTAAGGTGTACACATAAATATCAAAAGTGTCTGTATGTATCTAATCAAATGAAACAAAAAAGGTTGGGATCTGTTGTTTTCTCACTGAGTATCATGGCTCAATCACATTTTTAAATCTTAACATCCATAATCACGAACCAGCTCCACCCCAGCAGTTTATCGCCCACAGGACAGGCCTTTCCCCATACCTTTTTGTCTTTGTGGCTGGCTGCCCTATGCCTGGAAAGCCATTGTCCTCCCTCCTGCTTGATGCTTCACCTGGAGACCAATGGTTGTCATACTTCACTATACCTGGGGAGAAGGCAGATTTAAAATGTTGAGCCATTTCATCAAAATTCTGCTTCAGGAGGTCTTGAAGTCCAAGAATCTTCTTCGTAACCCTGATCATTATTCTGGAAGAGAAATAGGCAGTCTAAAGAAAACATTCTAAGAGCTACCACAAAGATAACTGTAGTCCCGGCTATTCAGTAAGCACAGGCAGGAAGATTTGTGAGCTCAGGCATTGAAGAATAGCCCGCGCAACATAGTGAGAATCAATCTCCCAACCCTCCCCCCAAAAAACAGCATGGTCTCTTTACTGTGATCTAGACTTCTGATAAACACCTATAAACATTCAGTAATCTAAACCTCTTTCCATCCAGTCCTATACCATATCCTCAACTGGAGTGTCTCCTTAAATTGTATACAGTACAGAAAGTATACAATAAACACCAGCTGGTTTTGGTGGGTACTTAACATAATGGTGATATGTTACATTTAATAGAGAATTTCAGGTCTGAAGCACATGGCTCTTTCCACACATGGCTTTGCCTCCTCCCTCCCTCGTGGTCCAGGCTGGCCCACTCCTGAGTGCCAGTTAGAATATCACAGCAATTCTACAGGTAACGTGGGAAGAGACATACTGACTAGCTGGAGAAGACTGAGGGTTAATTTAGTGACAACAGTATTCAAGCAGCTAAGGATGGTAACCAGTTGATTTTCCTAAAAGTGAAGCACACACTGAAAAAACAGCGTTACATTTTCAGAAAGAGTGACTTAGGTTAAACACAGCGAACAGATTCTTGACAGAATGTTAATTGGGCTGGAATAGAATACAGAGGCACATTCCATCTCTGGAGGATCGGGCTATTAGAAGGGGAGGAAATGTAAAAGTCTGTCTGCATCAATACACAACAGTCCTCTTGCCGCACAGAAGATTATCTGTGAGTCCCCCTTCATTCCAGGCTAGCTTCTTCATGGGCACCCTGCAGTCAGTTTTACTACCTATTTTTTTTTATTAGAATGTATATGTGATACACAGTGGCTACACTGAGCTAGAGAATTTTGTGTACATATGTATTACATCTACTTCACATTCCCTTCTTGTCCCCCCCCCTTCTTCTACTCCCAGCTCCTTCTTGATCCCCCCTGACTCCCAACATCTGTCCCATTTGAATATATTATTTATTTATATTCAAGTACCTCATATTAGAGTAACCATGACATATTTAACCTTCTGAACTTGGTTAATTTCATTAAAGTATAATGATTCCACGTTATACCCATTTACCTACAAATGGCTCAAATCTATCTGTCTTTATGGCCAGGTAGTACCCCATTGTGTGTATATATCTATTGGTCTGGCCTATTACTAAATATTACAGTATCTTCCACGATTTAACTGTTATTAGTTGTACTGTTATAAACATGAGAATACATACATCTTTTTTACATGGTGCTTTTAACTCCTTTGGATAGATTCCTAGAAGAGGTATTGCTGAACCAAACAGAATAGCTATTTTAGGTGTTTTTTGTTTGTTTTTTGAGAAACTGCTTTCCATAGTGGTTGAACCAGTTTATGGTCCCACCAGTGATGTAACAGGGCTCATTTTTCCCCTCATCCTCACTAGCATCTATTGCTTTTTGAATTCTTTATAGAAGCCATTCTCACTGAAATAATATGGTATTTCAGTGTTGTTTTTATTTGTATTTCTCTAATGGCTATGAGTGTCAAACATGTTTTCATGTATTTACTGGCAATTTGTACTTCTGCCTTTGAGAACTGTCTATTTACTTCAGTTGGTCATGTTTTACTTGGGTCTGTGATATCAGGGATCTGTTTTTCTTCAGTTTATTGTATATTCTAGTTATTAATCTTCTGTTTCAAGTGTAGGTAGTAAAAATTTTTGAACAGATACAAGATTGCTTCATTAGTGGCTTTGCATGATTCATCAGGAAATGGAGTGTGACCACTGAAGGGATTATGTCAACTTCAGGAGATCAGGAACCACAACTAGATTAGGGTTTGTGACCCATGGCTAGATTGGGAATTGAGAACCAGCCTGGATTTGAGTGTGTGTGAGGGTTTTGTGGGCTGGCCAATGAGAAAAAAGCAGCCACCCAGATGTGGGAGGGCCAACTAGAAGGAAGGAAGAGGGAAAATTTGCAATTGTCTACTGACACCAACTTGCTACACGCCACAGATCGTCAGCACAGATTCACTCCAGTCTCGACTTGTGCCTGTCTGCCTGTTGCTGCTCGTCAGTCACCAATCTTCAGGCTTTGGTCTTTGCCCAACATCTGCAGCAGCCTCTCACCTCACCGGCTGTCCTGCAGTCCTGGACAGAAGATCTACTTCACGCCTGAGCAGCCATCTTGGACTATCTCTATCCTTGGATTTGTAAGCCTTCCTAATTGATCGTTTTGATAGAAAATCTGTAAATTCTGTCTTTGAAAGAACCAATACTAATACAGATTTTGATACCAGGAGTGGTTCTCAAGAGACAGAATTACAATAATGGCCTTCCTTAAGATATTTAGCGATTTCTGGGGTAGGTCACCTAGTTTTATAAGAAGACCTAAAATTGCTGCAGTCCCTCCTTCTAATAATGTAAGGAGAACCAATGGCCCATGGTGTGAATTGTTTGAAATGATGCAGGTAATGGATCCTTTTGATTATCCTGGCTCTCCACTTGTGAGGAGTGATGCATTTGGTGATTCTATATATAATATATTTGAGAATTTCTGGAAAAGTAGAAAATATGAAGATGCTGGCTTGCTACTCTTTGCATCTTTGGACAAACTAATGACGGAGAACAGGAGCTCAGAGATTCAGACTTCTGACACCAGACACACATAGACTCCTTGAGAGCATCTAAGTGTATTCTGGAGAAAAATATTCCCTCCATTTGCCATAGAGCTGAGGTTGCTGAAAATCAAACCCAAGCCCTCATGCTCAGACTGGCTGAACTACAGCGCCAGGTCAATGTACAGCCTAGAAGGGTATCTAAAGTTAAAGTGAGGGCGCTAAATGGAAAATAGTGGGACCTCACAAATGGACTGAAGATGTGTGGGATGAGCAGGGACAGTTTGAGAAATCCATAAATCCTGAAGATGCTATTTTGCCAGAAGAAGGGATTCCTCCACCCAGAGAAGCCTCACCCTCAGCAGCAGAGGCTTCCCCAACCCTGCCCCCTGTGCTGTTGACTTCTCCAATCCTTAATGAGGAAACTACTCCTACATTGCCCATGGAGACAGTCAGGAAGCTCCCTGATGAGATTACCAGGCAGGAAAATGCTGGTGCTATTCAGGACCTATCTAAGGACTCTTTTACCTTTTCTTCAAGGCCAATAAACAGGGCTAAGTCTCAGAAAGCTCCTAAGGGTGAGGTCCACAGTATCACTCATGACATGGTGCAATATACTTCCAATTCTTACTAGCAGAGGTCTGGGGAACAAGTTTGGGAGTGGATTTTAAGGGTTTGGGACAACGGTGGAAGAAATATATATCTGGATCAGCCTGAATTTCTTGACATGGGTCCATTGAGCAGGGAGGGATTCAGGATTTAATGTTATAGCTCGTGAAGTTAGAAAATGTACTAATAATAGTTAATTTGGTTGGTTGCTGTAAATATGGATTACAAGATGGCCTGCTATGAATGATCTGGAAATACCTAATATGCCATGGTTCACTGTTGATGAAGGTATTCAACAGCTTAGGAAAATGGAATGCTGGAGTGGATCTGACAGATGAAATCAACTCATTCGGGTGGGGGGTCCAGACCAGGTACCCTTCATTATGTCTTTAAGAAACCATTTGGTGAGGAGAGCACCAACAGCCTTGAAGTGCCCTGTCATCACTCTTCTCTGTATGGTGAGCCTTAGAGTGGGAATGGCAGCCACACAATTACAACAACTAAGTGGTATGGGTTTTATTGCATGTAAAGGTGGCAGAGCCAAAGTGACAGGAGTTAACTCCTAAAGGCAGGGTAGGTGTACTTATCATAATGTACAGCAGAGGCAAAGTGGTGACCGAAATTAGCTGACACATGTGACCCTGTGGCATTGGCTCATCAGTCATGGTGTACCCAGAAGTGAAATACATAGAAAACCTACTAAATTTTGTTGAATTTATATAAGAAAAAGATTTCTAGGGCAACTGAGCAAACAGAATAGTAGCTAGCAACAGAGTGAGGAAGAGAGTGAGGAATTGATTCCCTCAATCAATTTCCATATTTGATCCAGTTTACAGATGCATTACCCTTGAATGAAAGGAAGGCTGGGTCCCCTTGAGGAAGGACCCTGATACATTATCAAAGAGTTATAATGTCGAGATTTCTCCTATCCCTCTCTAAAGGGACCTACAGCCCTTCACCAGAGTAACTGTGCATTGGGGAAGGAGAAATGATCAGACATTTCAGGGACTACTAGGATCCTGGCTCTGAGTTAACACTTATTCCAGGAAACCCAAGAAGTCATTGTGGACCTCTAGTTAAAGTAGGAGCCTATGAAATTCAGGTGATCAATGGAGTATTAGCTATGGTTTGAAATCATGGTGGGCGCGAAAGGTCCCTGAGTTCATCCTATAGTCATTTCCCCAGTTCCAGAATGTGTATTGGTATAGATATCCTTAGTACTTGGCAGAATCCCCACATTGATTCCCTAATTGTGGTGTGAGGGCCATATTGATAGGAAAGGCCAAACAGAAGCCATCAGAATTGCCTTTACCAAGGAAAATAGTAAACCTGAAACAATATCACATCCCTGGAGAGATTGCAGAGATTAGTGCCACCATCAAGGACTTGATAGATGCAGGGGTGGTAGTTCCCATCACATCCCCATTTAACTCTCCTATCTGGCCAGTGCAGAAAATGGATTGATCTTGGAGGATGACAGTGGATTATTGTAAACTTAATCAAGTGGTGACACCAATTGCAGCTGCTGTACCAGATATGACTTCCTTACTTGAAAAGATAAACATGTCTCTTGACTCCTGGTAATCAGCTATTGATTTGGCTAATGTGTTCTCCATATCCATCTATGACGATCAACAGAAGCGATTTGCTTTTAGCTGGCAAGGTCAACAGTATACCTTTACAGTGTTGCCTCCAGGGTGTATCAACTCTCTGGACTCGTGTCACAACGTAGTCCTAAGGGATCTGGCTCAACTTGCCCTTCCACAGGGTATAACACTGTTCCACCATATTGATGACATGTTAATTAGGCCCAATGAGAAAGAGAGGGCAACCACTCTAGAGTTGGTGAATTATTTGCATGTCAGAGGCTGGGAAATAAATCCCACCATTAGTCAATGGCCCTCAACCTCAGTAAAATTCTTAGGAGTACAGTGGTATGGGGCAGGCAGAGATTTTCCTTCTAAGGTAAAGGACAAATTATTAGACCTGGTACCTCCTACATCCAAGAAAGAGGCACAGTGCCTAGTAGGCCTATTTGGATTTTGGAGGCAACATATTCCTCACTTGGGTGTGTTACTCTGACCAATTTATCAAGTAACACAAAAAGCTGCTACTCTTGAGTTGGGCCCAGAACAGGAAAAGGTTCTGCAGCATATACAGGATGCTGTTCAGGCTGCTCTGCCAGTTGGGCCATAGGACCCAAAAGGTGTGGTCTTACTGACTTTTGAGATGTCCTCAAAGCATCTTTCCTATAGTCCTGAGTGAAAGTACTTGGCTTCATGTTAATGTTCATCTCTTTCACTTTCCTGTGCTCTTTGTCCCCACTACTGTAGGCCACTTTGGTCAGGTTCTGCAAGCTTCTGATACAATTCTTCTGTTATTTTTTTCCTGTCCTTCACCACAGACTTGGCTAAAAGCTGCAAACAGCAGCCAAGTGACAGCCTGAACATCAGTCTACCTTGAGATTTCCTGCACTAAACTCAATAGTCTGCCACCCTTAATCTCAGTTTCAGGCAGTCTCTACACAAGGGCAAAATACTGACAAACTTGTTGTCAGAGCATAGCACACATGTTTTTTAGACCACTTGCTAATATAGCCCTTCCCATCTGAAACTTCTTAAGCCTAGCCTTTCCAACCCACACTTCTATCAGCATTTTGGTCTTCTGAGTTCTGATCAAAATCTTCCATTAAGCTCAGCACAAAGCACTCTAAGATTTCTTCAGCCACCATCCTCGCACCTTTCCAAACTCTGCCCTCAAATTGGTTTCAAAGGCTTCCAAACTACATGGTCAGGTAAAGTCACACCAACAACCCCACTCTTGGTACCAATTTCTATCTTAGTTATTTTTTCACCACAGTGACTCAATACCCAACATCCACAACTTTAGGGAGGAAAGATCTATTTTAGCTTACAGTTTTAGAAAGTCACAATCCATTTGCAGGTGGGCAACTAGAAAATGGTGGAATCGCATGGTGGGGCCACAGCTAGAGCCAGAAAAGAAACAGCATAATGGAACAGAGACAAGTCTGAGAGGACGGGCAGAACTAGCAAGCCCCAATCATCTGGCCCTTCTAACCAGGCCTCACCTCCTGATAATACACAGTATCCACAAAAACATGAGACTTTTGGGGGATACCCAGATCCAAACCATGATGCTTTCTTCTTCTCCTGTGCAGAGTACATCCAAGTGAGCTGGCTCTTCTCCTTCCTATGCTACGGAAGTTTGAGTATGCATACTCTCCTTTCTGGGACTTGTTCTCATTGGGCTCAAATCTTTGAGGAGGACCACAGTACAATTCCTCCCTCTGCTGCCAGAATTCTTCTCTCATTTGTCACTAGCAAAAAAGGGTCCCCAAATATCCTGAAGTGTGACTTGTCAGTATTCTGAGAAAGCTCAGAATGCACTTCAGAATCTCCTCTCTGAGCCAGTCCAACAGGCTACTGATTGAAACTAGAACCTTGTACTTTCAGTCTGCCATTCTTAAGCTCTGAGGCCTTGCAGCCTAGGACTCTCCTTGTTTCTGCAACTAAGTGACTCAGTGTTCCAGCCTGCTGTTTTCAAGCTCTTTTTGCCTATCATCCACCACTAGGCTGCCTCCTAGTTGTAATTCTCCCGTGGCATTCACCTCTTTAGATCCTCAACCTGCCCACTGAGGCGCAAGACCCTGCATCCCTGGCCAGGCCCAAGGCCTTTCCTTTGTCTGGGAAGTTGTGTTCATCTGACTGGTGATCTTTACTGCTTTGATCCTGTGGTCACCATTCAGGTCTAGTTGTTCCTCTGCTTTCCTAAGCTGAAATGTAGAGAAATTTCTTTTACTAAGTCTCAGTCTTCCATTCAAATTTATGCAGAGCTACTGATGGAGTGATCCTGCATTGTCATCATCCTGACTCTGCCTCAACATTTCATACTGTAATTCCAGTACTCTGGGAGGCTCAGGCAGGAATACCACATTCGGAACAGAATGGAAAAAGTAATGACACCCACTTTCTCCTGGAGGGTCTTCCAAGGACCTTCCCATGGCAACACACACTAGTAGGAGTCAGAGAAGCTCCTTGGTAGTTCCTCAGTCATGCACACCTATAGTCAAACTTTTTTTGTTTTGAGACAGGATCTCACTCTGTAACTCAGGATGACACTTTTGATTTATACAACCTTGCTTATTAATGATGCTCTTGTTCACTCTTTAAAAAGTAGTGGATTCTCCCACAACAATAAAAAATACATAATTTCTTTTCTTTTATTTTCTATTCTTGACAGGATTTTCTCTGTGGTCCACGCTAGTCCTGAACTTGCTATGTACCTTATGCTGGCCTTGAACTCACAGCAATCCTCCTGGCTCAGCCTCTTGAGTTCTGTGATTACAGATATGCACCACCATGACCAGCTTATGTAGTCCTGGGGAGTGAATGTCTCCAGCCTCACATTCTCTTTTCTGCCAGACATAAGCCAATAGATTTTTTTTTCACCTCCTGTAGGGAAAAGGAGAGAGAAAGAGGCTGATCACAAAGACCATTTTGATGAATCTAAGCCTAAAAATAGGTCCAAGAGACAGTAGCATTGTACTTTCTAGTTTAAATGAGCCAATAAATTCTTCTTTGAAAAAGACTTCAAATTCACAAGCAAAATATCAAGAAAGGAATAAACATAAGAAATCTATAACCCTACTATCCAAAAATAAAATTACAATGTCTTTTTTGTATTTGTTCTACACACGGATGTACCTATAGGCTTTATAAAAATGTTTATTCTTTCACAGAGCATTGTATTCCATAAATTCTATGAAAGATGAACTTTGTAATACATGATAATTTTGTATTTTGGCAACAAATTACAAATACTTATTAAAATATAACTTTTTACACATTTATTAACAAATATATAACATTTCAGTAGCAGATACCCATAACTTGATTAATCCCATATTGTTGGCTTAACCTCGTATCACATTTATTTTACTTTTCTTCATGATTAGTACCTCTGACTACTTCCTCAAGATAAATCCCTAAAGACAGCACGACTGGGCTCAGGGAAGTATCTTTTGAAAAGGCTCCTGTTATACCAAATTGCTGCCTTTTTTTTTTTTTTTTTTTTTTTTTTTTTTTTTTTTTTTTTTTTTTTTTTTTTTTTTTTTTTTTTTTTTTTTTTTTTTTTTGCAGTGCTCCATAGATAGTTTTCCTACAATGTTTGTTTTGAAATGCCAGTGCACTGCAATATAACTGAGCATAATGCAAATTTCACATTTTTATATGTGATTTTCTCAGTAAGAAACACCAGGTGAACACAGAAAACTGCTTTCCTCAGCAGAGGTGCACAGAAATACACAAGTTGCACACACCAACTTATGCAAAGCATCTACACAGGCTGCGATCTTCCAGGTGCCCACTTCCACAAGCAACATGGGATCTGCAAGACAAAATATTAAGTGGAAGGGGATTTTGTTCCTTCTTATCTACTTAGCAGGTATAAGACTATGCCATCATTTTAATAAAAGTACTGTCTTTTTAAAGTGTGTTTCATAGGAATTTTAAGTGTTATACACTTACCCCCAGCTCCTTATGCTCTGTGACTTTACAGCTTGGTTTTGTATAGCACTGAGATTTTTTGGAAACACTCACATCACAAGGTAATAGTTGTGACTGTACCTGAAACTTTGCATAAATGAAACAGGCTTGATTGATAATTGTTCTACAGCTTCTCCCTTTTCACCTATCACCTTGGCAAATTTTAACATGTGCTCTGCTACCAAGATAGAAACCCAGAAATCACCCTCGTCTGCCATTATCATTAGTACAAACAACTAGTTGTTGTCACTGTGTGCTTACTTGGTGACAGAGTGCAGAGTATTTTTATCCTTGAACTGTCATCCAATCGATTCTATTTTCAAATGGTTCCTTAGGTCTCTGTTTCATGTTTTTCATTCTCACTTCCTCCGTCTTCGCAGGCTTTTATTTAACTACTGCGCAGCTCCCGGAATCCACCAACAGACGCCATGCTCTCTAACGCTCTGATGCTTCCGGTGAGCTGCTTCCTGCTTTTTGTACATGATCAATTCTGCTAAGACTGGTAGCGACAGCTCCAAGGACACTGGTCAGAGTTCCTTCTGGACTTCCCGAGGCGGCTGGCCATTGCTTCTCTTCATCCTCACTTGCACCATTTTCCCTCAAAATTATTGATATTAAATACATCACAAACACATAGTTAGCTAATTTACATGACAAATCCTTTATATCTAAATCATGCAAGCATCACTCGCAAACTCTCAGCTTCCAGTAAAATTGAGATTTTTGACAAAACTCTACATCTAACCAGATGGACTCCATCTCCAGCCCACATAATCATCATCTTTGATTTCGAGACCATCTTTCCCTGGTCTTCCTTTCATTGTTCTATTGTCTCTTCAAAATAAAATTTTTCTCAAATTATTTTTAAAGTATTTTTGACTGTTTTAAATATCACAAAAAGTATTATGATGTATAAGAAGCTGATTATTCCATATTCAAAATGCCTGAGACAAGAGGGTTTCTGACTTTGAGGGTTTTCAGATTTGGAGATACCTGCACAGTCTTTACAGCTTCCCTAATTAAAAAAAAAAAAATCCAAAACATGAGATGCTCCAAAATCAGAAATTTACTGAGCATTATAAAATGGAAAAGAACTGGATGTCAGAGAACTGTACATTTCACATTTGGATTGCTCAGCCTCTGTTCGCGCCATTTTCCCTTCACGTTATTTTTCAGGACCATCCATGTTTACACCACTATCATTTGTTTAATGTGTGCTCGTCACATTAAACTCATCAGCTAGGTCATACAGATCTTCCATCACTTTGCTTTTATGTTCATCTCCTTAGCAATCATCCAGGGAAAGATTAAGCTATTCCATAAAAGTGCCATATTTACCCATTTCTCCTTGAAGTTTGGCCAAGTCTGCGTAAAATTTTTTGACACACTGCACTATTTTGATCTACTTTTGATGAACTGGTAGTTTCAACATTATATAGTGACTTTCACCATCCCTAGTGTTTTCTTATTTTTCTATTATTTATAAAATACATTGTATGGTGAAATATTAATAGTCCTAAATGAAAATAATCATATGGTATTATTTGATTAGTGTTGATTTCAGATGTCCATTTACTTTCAAATACATATTCATCAAGCATATTAGTATTTCCATACATTAACAGTGCACCAAATCCAGCCTCCCTTTTTCTACTCTTCCCCCTCTCTCCTGCACACATTTGCCTCCCAGTTTCCAGGAAGCACCATCTCACTTTCAAGTCTACTCTTTTTAGCTCTCACGTGTGAGAGAGTACACTTGCAATGTGTCTCTGTGTCTGGCTTACATCATCCAACACAATGTCCTCCTCCACGTAGCTGCAAAAGACAAGATTTCATTCTTTATGGCTGAATAACATTCTACTGCGTATGCAGACCACATTTTTTCTATCTAGTCCTCTACTGATGGGCACGCAGGCTGATTCCATACTTTAGCTGTAGTGATGACTGCTGCAGTAAATGTTGGCACGCAGCTATCTCTGTGGTGTGCTGATTTCACTGTCTTTAAATACTCCTCTGGGTGTGGGATAGCTGGATCAAATGCTAGATCTATTCTAGATCTGTTCTCTTTTGAGGAACCCCATCTTCTACACAACAGCTGCAGCAATTCACATGCCTATCAACAGTGTATAAGAGTTCCTTTTTCTGTATATCCTCACCAGTATTTTTTTCTTAACGATAGTCATTTTCACTGAAGTGAGATATATATCATTGTGGCTTTGATTTATACTTCCCTGATGGCTAATGATATGATGCATTGTTCATATATTTATCTATTTGTATTTTTTTGTTTTAAGAAATGTTTATTCAGACTATTTCTGTTATAAACTGAATTCTCTCTCTCTCTCTCTCTCTCTCTCTCTCTCTCTCTCTCCCTCTCTCTCCTTCTCCCTCTCTCTCCTTCTCCCTCTCTCTCATGTGTGTGATTCTTCAGTTTCTTCAGATTCTTTTACCAGTGTTTTCTAATTTTCATTGAAAAGGCCATTAACTTCCCATGTCAGAAATCTACTGATTATTTGTACTGACTTTCTATTCCACTTTACTGAAACTGTTTATCAGTTCTATTCATATCTTGGTGGCATCTTTAGGTTTTTATATACATAAAGTCACATTACCTGAAAACAAAATAACTTTAATTTCTCCTTTATTTTCTCTTTCCGAATTGCTCTAAAACTTCTAGTAATATATAAGATTAAATAAGAGTGGTGATGTTGAACACCTGTGTTTCTTATCTTAGAGGAAATGCTTTCAGCCTTTGCCTTTTCTCATTCAATGTGATATTGGCTGTGGTACATCATACAGAGACTTTACTATGTTAAGACACAAGCCATCTACATCTAATTTGTTCAAAACTTTTTATGCAGGAATGTTGAATTTTATCACGTTTTTATCTGCATCTAGTGAGATGCTCATATAATTTTCGCCTTTTATTTCATTGATGTGATATATGATATTTATTGATTTGCATATGTTAAATATTTCATATCCTTGGTATGAAACCAATTTGGTCATGGTGAGTGATCTTACTGATGTACTGTTGAGTTCATATTGCTAGTCCATTAATATTCATCAGGAATACGGGTATATACCTTCCTTTTATTGATGTGTCCTTATCTGGTTTTGTTAACAAAGTAGCATTAGCTTCACAGAGTGAATCTGCAAGGGTCACCTCTTGCTTGGTTTAGATCTACTGTATTCCCCAAGATTCTCGTATTTGGAGGTGGGGCTCAATCTGAAGAGAGAAGTCACTGAAGACATGATCTGGAAGGGATCCTCATCCTTGGCTCCTCCCTTCACTCCCTGCTTCTCGAATGCCATACGGTGAACATGCTTCCATTCCAGGGCCCTTCTATCACGGCATTTCTGCCATGTTGTCAACCATGGACTGAACCCACTCAAAAAGTAAACTAAAATAACCTATGTAAGTTACATGTGTTAGGTATTTTGTCCCAGTGATGAGAACATAACTGACATTCAAATTTGTAACATTAAGAGAAATTAGTATTAGTTCTTTTAAAGTGTGGTAAAATTCAATTCAGCAGTGGAAACTCCATGGCTGGGCTTTTTTGGTTGGAAGAATTTTTCACTAGCTTAATCTTATTATTTACTTACGGTCTATTCTAGTTCATTATGTCATGATGGTTCAACTTTTGTAGGTCATATGTTCATAGAAATGTGTTTAGATTTCTATATTCATCTATTTGTTAGCATGTACTTTTTCATAACAATCCCTAATTATCCACTGTAGTTCTATGGTATCAGTTGTAATGTCTCTGTTTTATTTCTAATTTTACCTGAGTCTTCTGTTTTCTTGACAATATAGGTTATTGATTTATCTTTTTTAAAAACTCAATTCTCCATTTCGTTGTTATATATTTAAACCTATTTCTTGATTTTTTTCTTTGACCTTTATTATTTCTTTTCTTCTATTAATTTGAAAGTTGTTCTCTTTTCTAAGACCTTGGGATGCATCATTAAGTGGTGTATTTGAGATCATTCTCCTTCCTAACATAAGCACAGATTGCTCTAAGCTTCTCCCTTAGTGCTGCTTTTGCTATATCCCACAAGGTCACAGACACTGCGTTTCCACTTTCACTTGGTTCAAGAAATTGTTTAGTCTTCCTCTTGGCTTCAATACAAGCCATTGTTCCTTCAAAAATCTGTTATGTTTCTATGCACTTGTATAATTTTTAATGTTTATTTTGTTGTTGACTTCTACTTTTATGCCACTGTGATCAGAAAAGATACAGAATTTGGTTTCAGATTTTTTTAATTTCTCGATACTCATTTTGTGGCTTAATCTATGGTCTGTTCTAGAGAAAGTTTCATGTGCTGATGAAGATAATGTGGATTCTGTAGCTGATGCATGAATGTTTTGTAAAGGTCTGTCACATTCATTGGTATATAGTTTCTTTGTTGATTTCCTGTCTAGTTGATCTGTTCCTTGATAAAAGTAGTGTTGAAATACCTCATTGTTATTTATTAGAGCCCTTTGAGTCTAGTAATGTTAATTTTCATACTTTTATAAAAACTCAGACATTAGGTACATATAGATTTAAAATCACAATGTCTTCCTCTTACATTAATCCCTTATTCATTATGTTATGACTTTCTTCACCTCTTTACATTTTTGACCTGCCAATCTATTTTGTAATATATCAGTATACCTACTCCTGCTTGCTTTAGATTCCCATTTGCATAGGTAGCCTGTTCTTTATTGTTTTGATTTTTTAATCCATTTAGTCAGTCTGAAATTGGAGAGTTTTGCCCATTCACGTTGAAGGTTATTATAAGTAAGGACATATTGATATAATTTTATTGATTTTCTTCTAGTTATTTTATATATGCTTTGTTCTTCTTGTGTTCATCTTTGTTCAATGATTTGCTGTATCAATAATATTTGCTTCTCTTTCATTTCTCTTTTGTGTCTCTTTTCCAGGGAGATTTATATTTTCATAAGTTTTCATGATGGCAGCTTTCTTTCTTTTAATTCTGGATGTAGGACTCCATTAATCACTTTTTATAAGGACAGTCTGTGGTCATTTGGTCCTGGAATTCTTTATTCCCCTTAGTTTCTGAAGAATATCCTTGCTGGGTATTACAAATCCTGGGTCAGTACTTATCTTCTTTCAGAACTTGAAATACATCATTTCATTCCTCTCAGCACGTAGGGTTTCTGCTGAGGCATCTGTTCTTAGTCTGATAAGAATAACTTCAAATAATATAGTAATTTTGTCTTACAGATTTTAAAATTCTTCCTTTTTCTTGTACATTTAACAGTTAAGACCACAAAACAGCATTTTTTTAAAAAAAATCTGTTCTAGTCATGTCTATTTGCGATCTTACAAGCCTCCTAGACTTAAAAGTCCTTATCTCTCCAAAGATTGGGTAGATATTCCTGCTATTATTTCACTAAATAGTTTTTCTATTTCTTTAATTATTTTCTCCTCACATGTAGGTATTCCAAAAATGTGTATATTTGTTTAATTGTATTCATGGGTCTTTAATAATATATTCAAGTTTTGAGCTTCTTAAAATTTTTTGTTATTGTTGTTTTTTATATGTCTGAGAGTTTTCAAACAAAAATTTTGTTAATCTAGTCTTCATTTTATTTTATGTAGTCCTTTGTAAAGAATTCTAGGGGTGGTGGTGGTGGTGGTGGTGGGTGTATGTGTGTGTGGGTGTGTGTGTGTGGGGGTGGTGAGTGGGTGGGTGGGGTGGGTGTGTGCGTGTGTGTGTGTGTGTGTGTGTGTGTGTGTGTGTTAAGAGATTGAGCCCAGGATCTTTTCACTGACCTACATCCCAGCTCATCTGTTATTTTTGATTTTGAAATAGGGTCTTCCTAAGTCACTATATTGCTCAGATGGGCTTGAACTTGCAATTCTCCATCCTCAGCCACCCAGATTGAAAAGATTATAGGCTTACACCACCAAGCGCAACTATGTGAGGGTTCTGTTGTTGTTGTTTGGTTCTTTGTTCTTCTTTTTTGTTTGCTTTATTAGTTCCTTACTTCCAAGATTTCTACGAAATTTCTTTTCAATAATCTCCTTACTTAAATACCATGTTCCATCTTTCTAGCTTCATTCAACTACCGCGTATATTCTCTTAGATGTCACTGAGCTTTCTCCACCTCCACCACCCGCCCCCCCCCCAAAAAAAAAAAAACCTTACTCACTGAGTTTTTAAATACCCATCACCTACAGACATCTAAGCATAGCACAAGCGAACAGGAACCACACAAGTGTCTGCCTTCGGTCCTGGCATAGTTCTTGTACCACTGGCCAGTTAGGTGCAGTAGAAGTCTGGAATCTGGAAATGGAAATATGCAAGAATTTTAGTCCCTAAGAATACCAAATGCAAACAATACTCATTTCTCAAGATGGCTCTTAATTATAGCACTCCAAGGGTCCTTTGGGAGAAGATGTGAGATCTTTCTCCAAAGCATAGTGATTGTGCAGATTTTTGGTAACTTACCTAAATGGTTTGCAAGCTTGTGAGGACTGTGGAACTTTTAAGTAGGCTAGGAATTCTGGAATCCTTGCCAACAGAATGTAATGGAATTTTCTCCCTCCCATGGATTTTGTCCACGTAGAGGGGAGGCTTTCCTTGCCCAGCTATGGAGACAGAGTGGCAGGTGATAAGGTATTGTATTTCTCTTACTATAATGCTGTCTCAACTCTTGGACTCTTACAACATTCTAGTTTTTCTCTTTTAGGTTTCCAGTGTTCTTGGATAAATACTGTCCTCAAAATATAGCTGCTTTGGGGGTTCTTTGTGAAGGAGGCAAATGAATGTTAGTTACCTCTACCTATACTTTTACTTTTAATTTCCCACTATGTCCTTTTTACATATAATTTGTTCTTTTACTTTCAATCTTATGTGCTATTTGTCTTAGGTATAGTTCTTGTGAATGGCATATAGCTAGATTTCTTAAATCTGATATATTTTTATCTTTAAACTGGAGATTTAATATATTTACACTAATCGTGATTAAAAATACTGTGATTATTGGAGAGATTATATCAACTTAAGGCAATCAGGAACCATGCCTGGATTCAGGCTTGGAAACCAAGCCCAGATTGGGAATTGAGAACCAGCCTGGATTAGACTGTGAGTGATTTGTGGGACAGTGAATGAGGGAAAAGCACCCACCTAAATGTGGGAGGCCCAACTGGGAGCTCGAGCTGTATAAAAGGAAAGACGAAGAAAGATCGTTACAGCTTTTTCCTCTGGGAAAGCTCTCGCCTTCCCAATTGTCTAAGTTGCCAACTTGCTACAAGTCACAGATCTTCATCAGAGATTCACTCCAGTCTCAAATTGGCCTGTCTGTCCATTACCGATTTCTAATCGCTGATCTTCAGTCTGTTCTTTGCCATTGTTTTTCAAACAGACAAGATCCGCAGCCGACTCTCACCAGCTGCCCTGCAGTCCTGGATGGGTATCCAACTTTGCGGCTAAGCAGCCATTGGACACTCCAGCTCTTGCACGAGCAGGCCACCATCTCGGACTATCTCTATCCTCAGATTTGTAAGCCTTCCAAATAGATCCTTTTTGTTATAATTTCGGTAACGTCTGCCTTTTCAAAGAACCTAAACTAATACAAATACATTTTGATCCTTGTCTACCACCACAATTTGCTCCTCTTTTTCTACATTTTTAAAAATTCTATCTTACTTTTCTTCCTCATTGCTGGGTATCAAACCCCGGGCCTCACATACGGTAGGAAGGTGCTGTGCCACTGAGCTACATTCTACTATTTATTCTGAATTATAAGAAATTTAGTACAATTTCAGACTATTTGACCATGCCTCGACACATCTTCTAGATATATGCTATATGGACTTTAATTCTAAGATGCTAAGAACAAGTTCTTTTTCCTTCATTCTCTTTTAAAAATATTATAAAATATATGATGACCTTCTTGCACACAGAATTTCATTCAAAAGTCTGTCATACTTATTCCCTTTGCATGTGATCTCTTCTTTTTTTTTTAGAAACATAATATTTTGGTCTTTGATATTCTTTTGTTTGTTTGAGGCCGGGTCTTACTCTGCAGTTCAGGCTGGTCTTCAAGTCCCTATGTAGGCCAGGCTGGCTTCGAACACATGGCAATCCTCCTGCCTCAACCTCACAAGTGCTAGAATTTCAGGCATGTGCCACCATGGCCAGCTTATGTGGTCCTGAGGAATTGAACCTAGGGCCTGGAGCTTGCTAAGCAAGCACTTTAACCACTGAACTATTCCTCCAGCCCATCTTTGATATTTTTTTAAATTATAACATGCCTAGATATAAGACTTGTCCTATTTTTCGATGACATTCCATAAGCCCGCTGAATAAGAAATTTTTTACCATTTTTAGTCGGAAATTTTATGAAATTAACAGTAGATTCACGTGTCAAAAGAAATAACATACGCTCCCATATTCTTTGCTCAGTTCTCCCAAAGCTGACATTATACCTACAGATTTTTGCTTAGATATTTTTGTGCCTATTCTCATTTCATAATTTCAGTATCTTCCTTGGTATCCTTTCAGGTTATTTTGAGATTCTTTGTCATCTGGTTTGGGGATTTGTTTCTCATATTTCTGCTTCAGATAGCATAACCAATTCACCTGTTATTTTTACTTTGAAACAATTAGTTTTCTCAGAGGTCTTTTTATACTGACTTGGATGTCCAGTAATTCTGACAGGCTTGGAACAAAAATAAAACTCCTATTTTTGTCTTTGTTACCCCAGGGATTGGATGAAATAACAGCAAGAGGTAGTATTTCCAGCACCAGATCATCACTATTAATTCTGCTTAACCCACAAAGCAACTCTTTACGTTTGGACTTTAACTTTTACTCCCTTTGGAATAACAGTATGAGAACATTCTTATGCTATAATTCACCAGTTCTAGGATCAGAGGAGGAGGAGGTGGAGACAAAACCACCATAAAAGTGCATCCCTCCCAATTGTTCTCAATTTTTCATAGTCCCAGAGCTTCTGCTGTGCCCTGACTTACTCCTGAGGACACTTGAGCCAGAGGCTGAGCCATTACTAATGTGCAGACAGTACTACTAGCCTCCAAGTAACAGGATGGGAGAAAACAGCTTAGCTTTAACATTTGATGTTGGGACCAAGTGGGACTAAGTCTCCAGCACCCATCAAGTTTTAAGCACTGTGGAATGTGAGAGTGAGCATTTGAGCTTGGTTACAGATTTAGAGGGACAAGTAGACTCATAGTCACTGTAAAATACTTTACCCTACAGGTAAGTAAACCTAATTCTCCAGAACATGCAAGCCTTATTCCCATGGGAATGCTAGAGAGAAGGCAGGGAGAGAAAGAACTTCAAATTATGCGGCATTCTGTAAGACACCACTAGAAACAGAGAAAGCATGATGTGAAACTCAAAGAAGCCAATGTTACCAACCTCCCTTGCTTCCTTGTCATAAGCTCCCATCTCATGGGTGATTAACACAGAGCTTAGCAAAGAGTTAAGGAACATTAGTGACAAACTGATAAAGAAGTCAAAGACTGTTTTCTGAATTATGAGTATAAATGTGACTAGAAATTCCTTCTGGTTAGCATTCTGGAGAATGGGCTCTTGCCTTTCAACCAACAGTTCCACTTCCCAAAGAATGTCTCTATTTACTCTTTATACTAAATCCTAACATCCTTCAAAGACATGAAGTGTTAACAGTAATTTTAAATTTGATAAGAATTACACAAAGTTCACATTGAGTAATATGCTGGGTTAAATATTTACATGGGTGACATTTTTACAAAGTCCTAAGTAGTATTTTATTATTGATATTATTAGTAGTATTATTTACATTTTTAAATGAAGAATGAGTCTTAGAAGGATAAGTTCTAAAGTTCATATAGTTAGTAAGAAATAGACTTGGGCAACTACAGAGTTTCTCTTATGAAAGCCAAGGCTTTTCTAGAGTTTCTGAACACCCAACAAAAGTGTATGGCTACATAGTTTAGCACTTGTTTATGCTTAGTTTAGTACTTGATCTATTTATTTCTATTATACTGAAATGATCTCTGGTCTGTGATCTTTGGCTTTCTAATAAAATTATTACATTCACAGCAGATACACAGCCATGAATATTTGTTTCCCCTAGGATTCCAGGCATTAAAAAGCTACTGAATACTTATTTATTAAAGTTATATGAGAGAAAAGAAATTCATCTTTGAACAAATAACATTGTAGCATGAGCTGACACCTACCAATTAAAACTCATGTCTAAGAAATATCATGTGGTGTCACAGTACATCTTCCCATACATATTTATCTCTCACATAAAACAACATTATTAAGTAGTCCAAACAATTAAAATTCAGTTTATAATAAAAACTAAGGGTTCAGAGAAGCGACTGGTCAAGTTCTTATATTAATAATTAACTTCTATATGAAGAAGATGAATCGTAAAAATTTCAAGTTCAAAAAAATGTTGATTTTGAACCAAAATATGGTTCTAAAACCATGAACATGATTACAGAATATGGTAAGCAAAACCATAAATATGGCTATTTTTATTTTAAATACCCTTGAAAAAGAGATCTGAATACCGAATTGCTTCCACATGTATAAAATAGAGATAATACCTTTTACTAATGGGCTTTCTGTAAAGGAAAAAAATAATATTTGGTAAGTATCTAAAATGACCTGGCATCTAACAGGCCTTCAATACCTGATAAGAGTACAGTAAGTATATGAATAAGGACATCACCTTGGGAGTCAAAAGATCAAGATTTAAATCTAGCTCTGCAATTTGTCTTAAGCAATTTACATAGCTTCTCTAAGGTTTAATTTCTTCACTTAAAACTGAGATTAAAGATTTCTAAGCCCTAACACGATAAAGTTGCTTCAAATGGACTTGCTCTCCTGCCAAATATAACTTTAAAAGCCGCGCAAAATAAGTTTATATAAAGCCAGATTCGATAGTGCATGACTCCAATTCCAGAAGTCTAGGTAGCTGATGGACTGATGCAAAAGAATTGCAAATTCTAGTCCAGCCTGAGCAATGTAATGACTTACCAAGACCTTATACCAAAAAAATGTTGGAAGCCATTTTAGGGCAATGATTTTGGAGAAAGTCTAGAAAGAGAAATACTCTGTACTGATATAACAAAATGCCACACACTGGATAGTTTATAAATAAGAGAAATGTATATCACATATTTTCAAAAGCTGAGAAGTCCAAGATCATGGTGCCAGGATGTCTAGTTATGTGGTGAGGGCTGCTCTCAGTTTCTTGGTTGGAAACTTGCACTGAATTCTTCCAAAAGAAATAAAGTTGGGTCGTCGTGTAGTGGAAGAAAGAAAGAAAACCAAGGGACTGAGCTAGTTCCCTTATGAGGTCAGACATGTTTTGGTCGAATGAATTCCTACAGGTTCACCTCTTAATATCAGCACAGCAAAGGTTCACAGACATCATTTTAGAAAAAGACACATTCAAGTGCTATTCATTCTGACTTTCCCCCTGAGAAAATTTTCCAATTGGTAGCACAGGTGAAGAGAGCTAAGATGAATAGGCAAAAGTTGGCATTAAGACAAACAAAGCAAGTAGGGTGTGAGGATACAACCTTAGAGAAAACAGCCCGGGTGCTGGGCACATTTCCAACTATTGATCACATCCTAAACTACATTAGGCAGAGAGAGATGCCAAGATAACCGGGGGAAAAAAGAAAAATGAAACTGGAAGCCTAAAGATTTGAGCAAATATTTTAGCCATTATATGATACAAAAAAATCTATGGAGACTGGTATTCAAGCCCCATCAAGATGGACAGGATTTTTTAAAGATCCTGAAGTACTATAACAACTTCTAACAGTAAGAGTTACATCCTAGGAATAACAGCAAAACTCAAACAGAATTAAAGTTATGTCTTAACAAAGACAAAACTCACTTATATGAGAACAAGTGACAAGATTGTAATGATTCGATTATCTTCTATCTGCTTGCTAAGAAAAAAATGTCAGCCTTGAAATATAATTATTAGCCGTGGCCAACTGCATGACAGCTTCAGGAGATGATGACTAGAAGACAGTGCATGGTGCAGACATTCATGGAGCACACACTAACCTTTGTTGGTACATTCTGGCTTGTATACTGTAATCAGGTCTTCCTGAGCATGTGCAGAACAGGGTACCCCAATGAGCTCACTATCACATGCTACTGAGATCACCAACATGTACTGAGGGAACACAAACCTTATCATTAAGAAAACAGAGCTTCTGCAACTATAGCTTGCAGTGGAGGTAGGCACAGTTCTCCTGCCTTCCACCATCTTTCGCCAAGGACTCAGGACCAAGTCTCACCTTCAGCTCCTAAGCAGGTGCAGCGGACATGGGCCCGTGTCTCCCCCACACCACTGCTTCCAGCCCAGCTATGCCTGTGGCCATAACTTGTTGTGGAGGTTGGGGTCATTCAGCCCATCACCATTGCTTACAGCCCACCGTCATGCAGATATAGGCCAGTGCTTCCCAGCATATCGCCTTTACTTGCTGAGGACTAAGACCAGGTCTCTAAAATATGAAAATATAAAAGAAAACCTTCAAGAAAAAGTCTAAGGGAACATAAAATAACACAAAATGTAAAGAGAAATTCAGATTCAGAGTATAAGAATGTAATAATGACCCAAACTGTTAACAACCATGAAATAATTCAATGTCACCAAAGAAATGAAATGCTACACATTATAGAATACTCAAAAAAACTCAATCTCAGAACATCAGATATACAAAAAAAAAAAAAAAAAAAAAAAAACAAAAAAAAAAAAAAAAAAAAAAAAAAAAAAAAAAAAAAAAAAAAAAAAAAAAAAAAAGAAAATCCATGCTGAAGAACCAAGAAATCTATTTGCTGAAGTAATAACAGAAAAATTCCCATACAAAGAAAATAAAACGGACACACAAATGAAGGAGGAATATCATACATCCACTAGATATGACAAAAATAGAAACTCCCCTAGATGCATTATAATAAAACTCACTTAAATACAAAGCAAAGGGAGAATTCTAAAAGCGGTAAATGAAAAAAAAAAAAAAACAAGTGATGTTACAAACATATAAAGGTAACAGCAGATTATTCAACAAATTCTAAGAGCCAGAATAAAAGAATAAAGTCCTAAAAGCCCTAAAAGAGAGTAAAATACTGTCAACCAAGACTCCTGTACCCAGGAAAAATATCATTTAAAATTGACAACGAAATAAAAACCTTCCACAACAAAGAAACCTTGCAGAAATTTATGACAACAAAGCCATCGCTACAAAAAACTCTTAAAGGTCTGATGGATAAGGAATCAGGGGACAACCACAACAAAGAACATAGTGGCAGATTTTTTCGTAATAGAGAACATCTAAAAAACAAGTAAATGAGTTGGATATTCACAGGGTTACAAAATGTCAGGACCTAAAACACACATACCAATTATAAACCTAAATGCTAATGTCCTCAACTCACCAATCAGAAGACACAAAATGCCTAATTGGATTAAAATATACAATCCAACCATATGTTGCTTGCAAGAGACACATTTCAATCATGAAACTAAACACAGACTCAAAATTAAAGGCAGGAGTTCTATGTTCCACTCAACTGGGGGACACACAAAAAAGTAGGAATAGCAGTGATACTCTGCTGGCAAAGTGGACTTTAAGCCAAAACTGGTTAAAAAAAAAAAAAGACAAAAAAGGTCATTTCATTCTCGTAAAGGGAACAATCCAGCAAGAAGGACTGACAATCACAAACATTTATGCCCCAAATAATGGTGCACCCAGCTATATAAAACCAAAGCCACTAGACTTGGAAAAAAACCGCATAAACTCCAATGCTACAATAGTGGGTGACTTTAATATACCTTTCTCCCGAGAGGACAGATCAACTAGGCACAAAATCAACAAAGACATAGCAGATTTGAGCTACACAATAGAACAAAATGGATCTGACAGACATATATAGAATTTTTAATGTAACAAAAACAGAATACACATTTTTTATAAGCCATCCATGGAATAGTCCCTAAAATCAACTATATCCTAGGCCACAGAAAAAGCTTAAACGGGTACAAGAAAATTGATATTATCCCATGTACCCTGTCAGATCACAGTGGAATAAAACTACAAATCAACTACAACACAAACAAAAGATAAAACTAGAACAAACAGAGACTTAAAAACACTCTTCTAAATAAAAATTGGGTTACAGAAGATATCAAGGGAAGAAATAAAAAAGTTCATAGAGACAAACAACATCACAATGCAACCTCTGGGATACAACGAAGGCAGTGTTAAGAGGAAAATTTTATTTCCATAAATGCACACTTTAAAAATGGAACAAGTCTAAACACACAATCTAGCCTCACAACTCAGGGACCTACAACAAGACAACCTCAAACCTAACAGAAGGAATAAAATTTTAAAGATCAGAGCAGAAATTAATGAAATAGGAATTAAATATATATAAAACAGAAGTGGGTTTTTTACAAAGATAAACAAGATTAGTAAACCCCTTGCTAAACTCACAAAAAAGGAGAAAAGAAAACCTATATCAATACAATTAGGAACTCAAACAAGCAAAATTACAACAGATAACAAGGAAACCCAAAGGATAATAGGAAGTTAATTTGAAATTTATACTCCAATAAATTCAAAAATCTTAAAGAAATGTATGAGTTTCTAAACATACATCAACCACCAAAACTGAATTAAGAAGAAATTCAATATCTGAATAGGCCAATATACACCTATGAAATCGAGGAAGTAATAAAAACACTTCCAACCAAGAAGAGCCCAAGACATGTTGGACTCCCAGAAAAATTCTATTTTAAAAAAAAAAAAGCTTAGACTTGGCTACATTTTTTAATTATTTCTAGGAGTTTCATAGTGGAGTTTTTGGGTCTTTCATGTAGACAATCATATCATCTGCAAATAAGGAAACTTTGACCTCCTTCTTTCCAGTGTAGAGTCCTTTTATTTCATTTTCTTGTCTGATTGCTCTGGCAAGTGATTCAAGAACTATGTTGAATAGAAGTGGTGAGAATGGGCAGCCTTGTCTTGTTCCTGATTTGAGGGGGAATGAGTTCAATTTTTCTCCATTTACTATAATATTTGCAGTAGGCTTGGTATATATGGCTTCTGTGAGTTTTTAGGTAGGGCCCTTCTATACCTATTTTTCTCAGTGTTTTTATCATGTAGGGGTGCTGGATTTTGTCAAAGGCTTTTTCTGCATCAATAGAGATGATCATGTGGTTTTTGTTTTTGCTTTTGTTGATATGGTGTATAATATTGATTGATTTACGTATGTTGAACCAGCCTTGCATCTCAGGGATGAAGCCCACTTGATCATGGTGTATGATCTTTGTGATTACTTGTTGAATTCTGTTTGCCAGAATCTTATTGAGGATTTTTGCATCTATATTCATTAAGGATATTGGTCTATAGTTTTCCTTCCTGGTTAAGTTTTTGTCTGGTTTTGAGACTAGTGTGATGCCACCCTCAAGGAATGAGTTTGGTAGCATTCCTTCACTTTCCACCTTATGGAACAGTCTGAGGAAGATTGGTGTGAGTTCTTCCCTAAAGTACTGAAAAAATTCTGCTGTGAGTTCATCTGGGCCTGGACTTTCACTTGTAGGTAGAGCTTTTATTACTGCTTCAATTTCTTTGTGCATGATGGGGTTATTCAAGATTTTTATATCTTCCTCATTTAATTTTGGTATTTTATATGCATCTAGGAAGTCATCCATTTCTTCCCAGTTCTCAAAATTGTTGGATTATAGGTGCTCAAAGTAATTTCTTATAATATTCTGAATTTCTGCAGGATCTGTTGTAATTTCACCCTTTTCATTTCTAAGTGTGTTAATCTGTGCCTTTTCTTTCCTTTTCTTGATAAGATTAGCAAGAGGTTTGTCGATTTTCTTAATTCTTTCAAAGAACCAGCTTTTTGACTCACTATGAAACTCCTAGAAATAATAAAAAAATTTAGCCAAGTCTCAGGATACAAAATTAACACTAAAAAATCAATAGCATTTCTATACACTAGCGATGAACTTATTGAGCAAGAACTCAGAAAAACAATTCCATTCTCAATAGCTCAGCAAAAAATTAAATATCTAGGAGTATACCTAACTAAGGATGTGAAGGACCTATATAAAGAACACTACACTACATTGAAGAAAGAAGTTATAGGAGACATTAGAAAATGAAAAGGCATTCCCTGCTCTTGGATAGGCAAAATAAATATAGTCAAAATGACTATACTACCGAAACTGATATATAGATTCAATGAAATTTCTATCAAAATACCTAAAAGTTTCTTCAAAGAACTTGAAACAACAATTCTTAAATTCATATGGAACCAAAAGAGAACGCGAATAGCCAAAGCAACCCTAAGCAACAAGACCAAAGCAGGAGGCATTACAATCCCAGACAGCAGGCTATACTATAAAGCCATAGTGGTAAAAACAATTTGGGACTGGCATAAAAATAGAGAGATAGACCAGTGGAACAGAATCGAGGATGTAGAAACAAACCCAAAAACCCTCAACTACCTAATTTTTGACAAAGGGGCCAAATCCATACAATGGAAAAAGGACAGCCTGTTCAACAAATGGTGCTGGGAAAACTGGACATCCACATGCAGAAGAATGAATGTAGTCACACACGTATCACCATGCACCAAAATCTAATCAAAATGGATTAAAGATCTAACCATTAAAATGAAACACTAAACCTTCTGGAACACAAAGTAGGCAAATTTCTAAAAGACATAGGGGTAGGCAAAGATTTTCTTGACAAGTCATCAAGAGCAAAAGAAATTATCCCCATTATCAACAAATGGGATCTTGTCAAATTAAAAAGTTTCTGCACAGCAAAGGAAACTGTCAACATTGTAAATAAAGAACCAACAGACTGGGAAAAAATATTCACCACCAACACCTCAGATAAGAAACTCATAACTAGAATACATAGGAAGCTAAAGAAAATTAAGCCCATCAAAATAAAGGATCCTATTGAAAAATGGGCAAATGAAATGAAGAGGCAGTTCACTCAGGAAGAAGTACAAAGGGCCAATAGATACATAAAAAGATGCTCAACATCTCTAGCCCTAAGAGAAATGCAAATCAAAAAAACGCTAAGATACCATCTCACTCCAGAGAGAATGGCTTATATCAACAAGTCAAATAGCAATCAGTGCTGGGGAGGATGTGGGGAGAAAGGAACCCTCCTGCACTGCTGGTGGGAGTGTAAGTTCCTTTGACCATTCTGAAAAGCAGTATGGAGAGCTCTCAAAAGACTAGAAATAAATATCCCCTTTGATCCGGCAACACCCCTCCTGGGAATATATCCAAAAGAGGGTAAAACAACACACAGCAGAGATATATGTATACCCATGTTCATAGCTGCACAACTAACAACAGCTAAAATATGGAAGTCACCAAAATGCCCATCAACAGACCAGTCGATACACAAACTGTGGTATTTATACACAATAGAATACTATGCATCAATAAAGTCCAACAGAATGGAGGCCTTTGTGGGCAAATGGAAGAAGCTTGAGAACATCATGCTTAGTGAAGTAAGTCAGAAGCAGAAGGTGAAACGCTGAATGGTCTCTCTGATATGAGAGACCCAGACCACAACTATCTCATGGAACTTTAAAGGAAAGACAAAACGAAAGAGGGGGACAGGGGTTGGGGGGCAGTGAAGGGTGGGAAGGGAGGGTAGGGGGAGGAACAAAAGGCGTGCAGGAAAGCCCTTGTCACTTTGACTAGAAATGTATGTGCACAAAATGCTCAACTCCATTGTAAACCTTAAATTCTGCACTAGTACATATCAATAAAATGGGGGGAAAAAAGAAAAAAAAAAGCTTAGACAATATTTAGCACCAAACTTTTTTAAAAAATTGAACAGTAAGGAAAATTACTCAACCCATTTCTTGAGGCAAGCATAACTTTAATTCAAAAAAACAAAGACCTAACAAAAAAAGAAAACTACAGGCCAATATCCCTAATGAATATAGATCCAAAAACAACAAAATGCTTGCCAACAGAATGAAACAAATCATAAAGAAGACTATATACCATGACCAAGTGGACTTTGTCCCAAACATGCAGAGATGGTTCAACATATGCAAATCAAATGTCATACACCACATTAACAGATGCAAAGATAAAAATCATATGGTTATCTGAACCAATGCAGAAAAAGCACTTGACAAAACCTGACAATCATTTATGATAAAGACTCTGAAGAAAATAGGAATAGAGGGACCTTACCTCAACACAATCCAATCTTTTTATAACAACTTCTCAGCCAATATAATCCTAAATGGAGAAAGACTGAAAGCATTCACACTAAACTCAGGAACAAGACAAGGATTCCCACTATGAACTCTACTATTCAACACAGTATTTGAAATGTTAGCAAGATCTATAAAGCAAGAGCAAATAATAAAAGGAATATGAATTGGGAAGGAAGAAGTAAAGACATCCCTACTTGCAGGTGACAATATTCTCTACATAGAACACCCAAAAAATCCCATCCAAAGACACTTAGAATTAATAAATTCAGCAAAATACTCACAAATTAATAGCATTCCTATACATTAATAATGAGCGCAAAGAGAAGGAAATAAAAAACAACCTCCTTCACAATAGAAACAAGCAAAAAGAAATACTTAGGAATAAACTTCACCAAAGAGGTAAAAGACCTATATAAATAAAACTGCAAATCACTAAAGAAAAAGATTGAAGAAGACTTTCGAAAATGGAAAGACATCCAATGTTCCCAGATAGGAAGGACTATATTTTCAAAATGACCATACTTCCAAAGCTACTACACAGATTCAATGCATTATTAATTAAAATATTAACTATATTCTTCATAGAACTACAAAAAAACCACCTTAAAATTTATGTGGAACTAGAGAAGACTCAGAATTTCTAAAGCAATTCTGACTAACCAGGGCAAAGCCGGAGAAATCTCAACCCCAGACTTCAAAAAATACTACAAAGCAGCAGTGGTTAAATCTATATGGTATTGGTACAAGAACAGACAAGAAGACCCGTGAAAAAGAAATGAAGATGCTGAAACAACCCAAACACCCTTAGTCACCTGATCTTTGACAAATGGGACAAAACAATCCACTGGAGAAAAGACAGCATCTTCAACAAATTGTGTTGGGAAAACTGGATCTCCACATGCAGGAAAATGAAGCTAGAGCCATATCTGTCTACACATGCTAAAATCAGATCAAAATGGATCAAAGAACTGAACATCAAAACAGAAACATTGAACTTATTGGAAGACAAATTAAGTAAAACCCTAGAAGACATAGGAACAAGAAAGTATTTTCTAAACAGATCACCAACTTCCCAAGAAATCTCAGCAAGAGTCAACAAATAGGACTACATTAAACTAAAAGGCTTTTGCACAGCAAAAGAAACAATCAGCAAGGTGAAGAGACAACCCACAGAGTGGGAAAAGATATTCACCAGTAACACTTCAGACAAAGGATTAATAGCTAGCATATACAATGAACTGAAAAACATAAACCCCCTGAAATAAATGATCCCATCAAGAAGTGGGAAGCTGGCAACGGTAAGTTCCAAATTCATAGAGAGCTGCTCCTTGCTTGGTATAGCAGCAGCACGTACGGGTGGGGTAACTTTATTGGGCACCAAATAACCCACAATCATTTACCAGGTGCCATCACAGGAACACTGAAGGGGCATGTGCAGGATGTATACTACTGGCTTTTTCCAATGTTAGAGTCGTCTTTTTTATTTCCTCATGGCCATCAGGCAACGTATATTGTTTTAAAGTTACCACTTGAGAACCCTGGGGCATTGCTAGACGGGTGTGATGTGAGTGTCCATGTACCACAGTTTTTACTGTCTGGATACACAGATGGAATTCTCCTGAGGTGGTGTTCACCTGGAGTTCTTGCAGCACTTCAACCCGCGGTATATATACAGTTATGGGAGAAGCAAACACTGAATATTCTTGTGAAGGCCCATGGCCTATCTCCAGAGTTACCATTGCTTTCCAGACCATTATCTGATGACTACGGTTGTGTCTTGGACCTGGAGTATCCACCCAAAAGCCTGTGTACCTATAGATACTGTGTGCTGATAGGAGGTGGGGCTCAGCTGGAAGGGGTAGATGCTTGGGGCTTGATCTGGAGGGGTGTATGCTGATTCTGCTCTTCTTTTCTGACTTGGCTTCCCTTTCTGTCATGCCATAAGGAACTCTACCTCTGACTTTACTCCCATCCCATGGTTTCTAGACACCTGCCTGTGAATGGACTGCAACCCTCTAAAACTGGGAGCTAAAACAAATCTTTTCTCACTAAAGTTGTGGATGTCAGGCATTCTGTCTCAGCAACAACAACAACAACAAAAAAAAATGACTTAGACAGCCACCATACCCTTCTATAGTGGCACTAGGGCCAAGAAACTTTGCTGGGTTCCTGTAATGGAGTGATGCCTGCACTTGTATCCACCAGGACCAGGACATGCTGAGCACTACAGGGGTCCAGTGGGTAGTGAGCTCCACCTAAGGCCTCTGGTCACCTCAGACCCTCACATTCTGTATGCCTCAGCCTCTATCCTAATCTGGAAAGAAACTGGACTGTTCCATATCTTTTGCCTTGAACGGGGAAGGTAGAGAGATAAAGTGCTGGTCTGGGAGTAATTTTTTCCACAGGGCTAAAAGCACTTTCAATAGCTGTCACTCCAGTTTAGCCTGATCCAACCTGCCACTAACAGATCACACCACAACTGCCTGCTGGTCACCTGCTGTGGTCCTATGGCTGGGCCTTCCATTGCCTTTACCTTTCCTGGGCCTCACTTACCTTGTTTGTTCCCCTTATCATGGGATGCAGGTTGTGTCTTAATGGGATGTACTGATTTTTTCCTGGTATGTGACTTGTACATCTTCCAGGAAGGTCAAAGCCTCTACCAACACGTGTACCAGGTGATCAATATACAGGGCAAGGAGAGGAGCCATGGTCCCCAAGTTCCTGTGGGGCCATTAGCTAAAACCAAGTCCTTCATAGAGATGTGAACAACTCCTCATCTGGACTTCTATAGTTTAAGCAGAACATCACCTCCCACATACCCATTTCCTGGATAACCTGTACCACACCCAAGTATGTGGTCCACTTACTCACATGCTCAGTCATGATGTGTCTGTGGGGACCCTGCGCTGCCTCAATCGTCTAGCAGTTCTTCCACTTCCATTTTCTGTCTCTTGACTGGGCGGCCGGAGTAGGAAAGCAGGACTGTGTACTCACGATGAGGCAGGTGTGCTACATGTTGAGCTTTGGAGGCAGCGCTTCATTTCACTTTGCCTCTGCTCCTGCTCTTCCTCCTTCTGCCAGCAGGCTCTTACCTGAGCTTGCATGTCTTGATTCTCTCAATTCACTTGTCACAAAACTGACAGGAACATCCAGGCCACCTTCCTGACAGCTTCCCAGTGGGTCACTGCTACACCATTTTCAAACAACCCTGATGCCTTCTGAATGTCAGAGGGCATGAGGCCACTGGTTCCCAATTTTCCAGGGGTGCCTAGACCAACACATATGCACCCACTGTGTACCAAAAGGATACAGGAGGCCATGTGTCCCTTGACACAGTCACCTGTGTGGACCAAAGGAGTACACATCTCAAGCTTCTGACTACACCAACATCAGCCCTGGCAGCTACACGGGAACTTTGCAGGGTGAGACTCTAACAGAAGAAAGTATGTGAAGTCAACATTGGTGGATTACACAGCTAGCTTTATCGATACACTCTGGCTCATATACTGTAATAGGGTCTTGCTGAGCATGTGTAGAAGAGGGTAATGAGCTAATCATCGTGTGCTACTGAGCTCACCACCATGGGCTGAGAATACTGCTCTTACTGTTAAGAATACTGAAGCTTACTGCTATAAGCAGGATGCTGAACTATTCTTGTGCAGAGTGTGCAGGCAATTCCACTGGTTTACAGCATCTTGGGACCTTTTTCACACAATAATTTCATCAAGAACTTCTACAATTTTCTTATCCACATACCCATCATCAAAAAAATTTTAGATTGGAATTCTGACATTCAAGAGCAAAATAATTAGTTAACATATATGAATCCCACCATCTGATCTCTAGAACTACGAGAACAGCCAGACAGACATACAGACAGACATTTGCCAAAGTTTTGAAATGTATCAAATAATGTGAAATAAATTTAGAACATTGAAGACAGTATAATTGATGTTAAGAATTTGAAATAAGGTTTTAACAGAAGACTAGGAAAAGACAAAATTAATACGTGTTCATGGGTTTAAAAATATATCTAGTTTAAAATATATAACAAGAATAGCATAAAAATCAGAATGATACTAAACTGTCATAAGATCTTTGCCTCACTTAGGAAATAATCAAAGTGTTGATTCAAAGGGGTCTAATGAATCTGGGAATTATAATGTAATTTTGAGGAAAACTCTAACAAAATAATAAAACAAAGCCCAATTAAAACTAATAAATGATTAATGAAAATACAGGAGGAACAAAGAAAAAATCAAATAGAAAACAAATAACAACATATCATTAAACTTGACTACTTCAGCAATTAAATGTAAATTCACCAAATGCTCCAGTTATAAAACACTGTCAGACTTGATAAAGAAATAAAGCCTAATCATATACTGTTCACAGGACATATTCTTCACATATAAGGTCATAAAAGGTTTTTAAAGGTCACCTAAATATATATATTCAAAAGAAACAAAGAACTGACAAAACCAGAAGTGAAAAATCCATGACCGGTTGAAAATTGAAAATTTTAGCAACATTTCCCTATAGCTTATGCAACTGACTGCAAAAAATCAGTAAGAATATGAACTGACATATATATAAAGCACTATTTGCTCTACTCCAATAACTAAGAACACACATTATTTTCATGTACTACATGTCAAATAAACTATACATATGCTAACTCTGAGACCCAGGTTTATAATACACTTACACAGTTTTAACATCTCTTCTGTTCAGATATTCTTAAACCACAGTGCTTCCTTCCCTACCACCACCATTCAACTTACAACAACAGGGTCTTGGCTGGCTTCTATGACTCTCTTTTGCTTCAGTTGAATCCATTCCCACATATCTGATCATAGGACATGCATACTTAATGGTGAATAACAGAATGTTTACTTCATAATAAAGCTTTCCTCCCACAGACTGATTCTTAATTTCAAGGAGGAAAATACCAACTACACAGGTAAAAATTCAGACAGTATTTTGATCAAAATTAAACCATCAACAAGTGGCAAATGGATGCTGTGTGCCTCTGGATGTAGTACTCCAGAATGGGTATGACACCACTTCTGGAATATTCTAGCCAAAAATGTATAGCCTGGTTCTACCACTTTCTACATGATATAACATTAGGCAAAACCCTAATAATCAGCCATCCACTACAGTGGAGAAAGGAATTTGTTACTCAACAAAATCAATATTATAAGAGACTGGGAGAAGAGCTGGGCAGGGAAGACAAAAACAAGGAGGTGCTTTTTGTACAGTAACAAAAGTTTTAGGAAAAAAAATGTGATAAAAGAGTAGGTAAGAAATTGTTCCAGATTAAAAACTACAGGCACATCCCATTCAAATAAAATGTGATTACAACATGGAACTTACTTTGGATGGTAAAACTGTTATATGTAACTTGAGAGGGGGAAAAATCTCTAGGAATTGAGAGGCTACGCATAAGTTAGAGGCCTTGAAGATGTGTCAGAGGCTGAATAACATGCCAACTGAGGCCCAAGCCACCTGAGAAGGACTGTAAGCAGCAGTGGACAGCCAGCAACAGCAGACACAGTGACCCAGAGAGACGGGAAGTGTGGGGACAAACAGTGGCCAGGCAGCATCAGCCTCGAGGAGAAGCAAACCTGACAGTAGTGTAAACTACAAACACATTGCAAGCCTTCCCCTTGGAAAGGTCTCAGCTCAGCTCAGCAGCCCAGCTCAGGAGAAGCAGTTCTCAGCAGAACTATACTAGGAAGCGACATCAGCAGGAGCAATTTTGAAAAGAGCCTGCATCTGAACTGTTTTCAGTAAAAGAAACCACGGATAGGTCACACACCAGGGACTTTGGGAACACTCATAACCAGTACCTGGAAAGGACTGGGCACACGAGACAGTCTCAGAGAAGGAAGACAGAACACTGACCTCCCGCATGGTTCAGGTCATAGTGAGGGAGCCAGTCCCAGGGTGTGATGAACCCTGACTGTGCAAGGGGGAAGCCAGGACAGACAGACAGGGTTTTCTGAGGGGGTTGGATGTGATGGAATGGACGGCACTGGAGAGTTAGATCCCCCTTACTACCTCCTTCCACCACAGAACTCAGCAGGTGTTTAGCTCCCTCCACCCACCTCGGACACATTCAGAGTAATGTTTTGGCATGGCCACTAGGTGAAATCATTCAAGCAAGATATACCTCACTGGATTCAGGCACAGGAAGGGAGGGGCCAGGTCACATCAAGAAACATGCGGCAAACACTGAGTGGGGAACCACCGCTGGCCAGTCAGTTGTTACTCTCCCCTCTACTCATATCTGGTGGACAGATGTCACACGACAGATCAAGGAAAGAGACTAATAACTCAATACAGTGAACATTTTTAGACTCATCTCAATTTCTATTATAGTTATTAAACTATATAACAAAGGAGTATAGAGTTTTTAAAACCGATCTACCATCCTTAGCAACAGAATCATAAGAAGACAAGGTAATAGGACTCCTGCCAAAGTGCCTGACTCCCAAAAACCTAACATCATAAACCTTGAAACAGTAGAGCTTAATAAGGAAGACAAAAAAAAAAAAAAAACCCACAGATGGACGAATGAAACAGTTCAAGCAAGACATATTTAAATACAAGAAATTATTTATGAGCTTAAAGAAGAATTTACTAAACAAATGATAGTCTTAATAGATAAAAAGTTTACTGAATTTGTAGAAGACACAAGCAGGTAACTTCAGAGTACTCCAGGCAACATCAATAGCCTTTTCATAGCAGCACATAGGACTTTTTCCAAAATAGACTACATCCTTGGACATAAAACATGCTTAAGTAAATACAAAGAATTGAAATAATTTCCTGTATAATTTAATATCATAGTAGAATGAAATAGCAAACAAAAGCCAAAAAATTATATGAATCCATATTAAATAATGTTATTGGACAAACAACAGATCATAGAAGAAATGGAAATCAGGTAAGAAATAAAAAACTTCCCAAAGTCAAACAACGATGGATACACATTATACTACAACCTTAGAATGGAACATAATGAAAGCAGTACTACAGCACTCACAAACACAAAAGATCAAAAACTTGATTCTTCAAAAGGATAAATAAAACTGACAAAATGTAGCTAAACTTCAAAAGAAGGAAACAAAAATATTATGTTAATACAATTAAACATGAAAAACTTAAACCACAACAGACAACGCTGAAATCCAGAGGATTCTAGGAAACTATTTTGAATATTTATATACCAGTAAATTTGAGAACCTAGAAGAAAAGGATAAATTTCTAACCACATATGCAATACCAAATTTGAACCAAGAAGATATAAAAGCTCTGACTAGACCAATAACAAGTTATGAAATGAAGGCAGTAATAAAGTCTCCATTAATGGGGAAAAATGCCCTTGACCTAATAGATACTCTGCAGAATTTGAATTTCAGAGAAGAGCTAGCACCAACGTTTCTCAAACTTTTCCATGTAATTGAAAGATAAGGAAACTGCCAAACTCCTTCCTGGAAGCTAATATTATTTTGATCCCAAAACCAGACAAAGACCTAGAAAGGAAAGAAAACTATAGATCAAGTAATAAACACAGGAACAGAAATCCTTATCAAGATACTTGCAAACAAAATGCAACTAATTATGAAAAATCATTCACCATGACCAAGTTGTCCTCATCCAGGGACACAAGACTAAGTAAATGCAGAAAAGCTTCTGACAAAATTCACCATTCATCAATGAATATCCATTCGTGCTTAAAAAAAACAACCTGATGAAAATAGGTATAAAATAATCTTACCTCAGGCTGATAAAAGCAATATATGACAATGCTACGGCCAACATCATCTTATATGGGGAAAAAACTGAAAGTATTTTCCCTAGTATCAGGAGTAAATGAAGGTGTCCACCCTTGCCTCTCATGTTCAACACAGTATTGAAACCTTAGCGAGTGCAATCAGGCAAAAGAATGGAATAAAGGAAATATGCATAAAAAAGTCAAACTATCCTATTTGCAGATGACACGATCCTTCACATAGATCAGAAAACTTTACCAGAATACTGTTAGTGTTAATAAACAAATTCTGTCAAATTTCAGGATATGAAATCAATATAAAAATTAATAGCATCCTTGTACAGAAACAATGAAAACGTGGAGAAAGACATCAGAGAAACAATCCCATTTACAGAAGCCACAAAGAAAATTAAATACCTAGGAATCAATTCAAGGAAGTGAAATACCTTTATACTAAAACTCTAATACTCAAAAAAAAAAGAAATTGAAAAGAACATTAGAAAATGGAAAGTCATCTCCTGTTCCTTGATAGACAGAACCTACACTGTCAAAATGGCTATACTGACAAAACTGATAATACAGTTGCAATGCAATTTCTATCAAAATATTAACAGTATTGATTTGAAAACTGGATTGAGAACACAGAGACAATTCCGAGCACTCTCTTTCACCTAGTTTTTGACAAAGGGACCAAAAACATACATCAAAGAAAAAAATAGCTCTTTAACAAATGGTGCTGAGAAAACTGGTTATTCACATGCAGAAGAATGAAACTAAATCCACATCTTTCAATGTGCACCAAAATCAAATCAAAATATATCAAAGACCTAGGTATTAAAATGCAAACACTGAATCTGTTGGAAGATAAAACAGGCAAAACCTGTGAAGACATAGCACAGGCAAGGACCTTCTCAAAAACACACCTAAAGCACATGAGATGATATCAACAATCAACAAATGGGGTCGTATCAAATTAGAAAATCTCATTACAGCAAAGGAAATAATCAACAGAGTGAAGAGAGAACTGATAGAATAGGAAAAAATGTTAGAGAGGACTATTATCTAGAGTATACAAAGAACTAAAAAATATTAGATTCCCCAAAATAAAAGACTTGATCAAATAATAGGCAACTGAAATGGACAGTATGAAGCAGAAGTATGAACGGCCAACAAAAGAGTGAAAAACTGTTCACCATCTTTAGCCATAAAAGCAATGCAAACCAAGTCAATACGAAGGTTCCATTTAACTCTGGTGAGAGTGGCTGGTATCATAACTCAAAAACAAACAAACACTGGTAAGGTTGTGGGGGAAAAAGGTACCCTTCTACATTTTTGGTGGAACTGTAAACTGATGCAACCATTATGGACAGCAGTATAGAGATTCCTCACAAAACTGAAAGTAGGTATCTCATTTGACCCACCTATACCTCTTCTGGGTGCCCCCTAAAAGAGTTATCATACAACAGTAATACACACACATTCATGTTTATAGCAGTACAACTTACAACAGCTACATCTTGGAAGCAACCACTAAATCCATCAATAGATGAACGGTAAAGATATGGTGCATTTACAACAATGAAATACTACTCTGTCATTAAGAAATACCCTTGAGTTGTTTGTAGGAAAATGGATGCAGCCTGGTAGCCACCATGACACAGAAGGTATCTATACAGAGCTATAGATTATTAAAAGAGCAAAATAAAAGAGAAATGGAATAAAAAAGGAAGATACCCTTAATGGAGCAGGAAAAGGAATGTGGGAGGCATGAGAGGATAAGGAGGGAGAATGAAAATAAAAATAATCAAGATGTAGCATGCACCTACAATTTCTCAAGCTCATTGTTATTATTTATCATATATACATATTAATAAGACCAATACAGGCAAAAAAGTAGATTGATGGTTGCCAGGGGCTAAGGAGAATGGGGAATAGAGAGTGGCTGCTGGTGGGCTTGGGCTCTTTTTTTTTTTTTTTTTGAAGTGATGGAAACATTCTGGAAGCAGGAGTCGTAACAACTGCACAACATGGCCAATGGACTAACTGCCTCAGAATTGTACATTTTAAAGTACTGAAACAGTGAACTTTAGAATATATGTATTTTACAATAAAGTTTAAAAGCCAAAAATAAATAAATAAATAAATCTAGGCTCAAATTGAATTGTCTGAATCTCCTTTCTGACTTTGGCTTCCACTACTCACTCCTCAGGCATGACTTCCAGCTCCCCGAGGAAATCTGCGGAGCGTCTCAGCCTGTTCTCCTAATCTGTCCTCTTACTAAGTCTTCTCTTCTCCTTTTACTCCTGAGTCCAAGGGACTGTGTTCTGTGACATGAGTTCATCAATATAGACAGAATATAAAAATCTGGCCCTTTAAGAAAGCTAGAAAGAAGAAAGCATATTTATTCCCCTGAGTCAGTGAGATAAGAATAGCCAAAAGAATAATTTTACTTCTAGGAATGTATTCTTGGGTAATCACCAGAGAAGCATACAAATTATTTTTTGCGCTGACGTTTTCTGTATAAATTTATAACAGCAAAATATGAAAACCATCAATGCCTAACAACAGAAGACTGGTTAAATAACTGTCCATTGTCCAGAGTACCACAGTTTATTTTACCAATAAAAATCTTACATTTAAAGAATTTCTTGTGATCTCGGGAAAATATTCAAGGATATAGTAGACACATTTAATTTTCTTCTTACCATCCAGTTCCTCTTTCATGCTTTACATGACCTTACTGTTTGGATCTTAAATGTTGCCTAAAGCTCATGTGTTGAAGGCTTGTTCCCCAGCTGATGATGCTATCAGGAGGCTAGAAACATTAGGAGATGGGGCCTAGTTGGAAGAAATTAGGCAACTGAGACACAACCTTAAAGAAATATTTGGGACCCCAGACTTCCCTCTGTCTCCCCTCCCACTCACCACCCTTGAGCACCCTGGGTCCACTGCACTATCCTTGACTTGATGTTCTGCCTTACTAGCTGCTCAAAGCAATGAGGCTAACTGACCATAGACTGAAACCAGGAGCCAAAATAAATATCGCCTTCTTCAAAGCTGTCTATCTCAAGTGTTTGGGCATAGTAATCAAAAGATAACAAACACACATGACCATAAAATGTGGGCTCAGATAGAGAGATTACACTCATTTCCAAAAAAATGTTCTAATCTGTCTCAGTTGGTAGTTCTCAAAATGTGTTCTCTGACTCAGACACATTTTTAAGACCTGTAGTTCATGCTTATTAGTATGCGCTGCCATTATCCAGTTAGTAATGCAAATTCTTAGCCACGATCTTAATCTACTAAATCAAAAATATGAGAACAAGAGTCCAAATATCTGTTTTGACAAGCCCTTCAGGGGATTCTGACGCCTGCTCAAACGTAACCCCCATTAATCTGAGGCTGCTCTTCTTAAAACAATCTCCCTTACTGACAGACCCAGGAATGGGCACATTATTCAACTGGCACCAATGAAATGTGACACAAAGCTTGTTGGGAGCCTCTGGGGAAGGTTTTCCATGCTTAAGGGTTTGTGTATGAAGACACACTCTTCTCTCAATCACACACACACACACACACACACACACACACACACACACACAGATGTGATCATGAGATTCTGGGATTTCAGACACTATGTTGCCCATGTTGCCTTATCAACTGAAGTAGATGGTGACGAAGCGGAGAGATGCAGACTGGCGATGAGGGCCTGACTTACATATAACCTCTGAATTTTCAGTAATGTAAACTAATCTGTTTCTTCATTTTATTGTCAGTTTGAGTTGGTTATTTTATTACTTGTAGCTAAAAAATTCTCATTTGATACACAGTACAATCCTAAATATAAAATATATATATTTAGCTTGAGGAAAAAATACTGGAAAAATTATATTTAACACAGAAATCTTTGTTTCAGCTCAGTCTAAGGTTTATATATTAAAAGTTCATTTTTCTCTATATTTTAGTTGTTATAATGGAAATTACTTTTATAATCAAAAATATATGTTCTAAAAAATAATACCAAAAATAATAGAGGTCATTTAAACATGTTCCTTTTAAGAAGAGAGTCAAGAACCACTAAAATAACAGAAGAGATAATAAAGACAAGAGGCACAGGACCCTGGGCAGATGGCAAACCAAAGGAACCGAGAACACAGAGTACTCAGAATTAGTAGCAATGAAGTGTTAAGGAGACAATTAACACTTATTTCTAAATAGCAGCTGAATACAAATGAGAACAGATGGGACTCAATAGCTACCAAAAGACCCAGGGCCTACAAAGATACACAGTAAAGATAAACAAGCAAATATTTAAAGAAAAGACACTCTTCATAGTAGCACTATACTCAATTGGTACCAGGAGTTTCATCTCCTTTAACCTTTTCCCCAACTCCTTAATTCCAGGATCCATGACTAGAAGCTATATGTATTGTAACATTTATGTGTATTACATGCTTGACAAGTACCAAATATTAAATATATATTATCTTATTTCATCTTCTTTGAGGCAGGTAAGATTAATACCCCCAATATATAAATTAAGCTGCTGAGTCTTAAAATTTCTAGTGTTTTGCTCAAATTCACATAGTTGGAAAATGATAAACTGAAATTTAAGCTATCCTGACTCTGGAATCTACTTGCCTGTATCTGTGCTACCATGGCAGTCAAGAAATATTTGTAGGAAGGTAAATACCTTTGTACATACTTCCTGGTTTCATGTGTTGCTGTCAGAATAAATGAACACTTTAAGACCTTCTCATTCTTTGTAATCCATAAAGCGGAAGAATTCTTGATCAGAAATAAATGCTATTATTGAATAAACATTCATGATGAAAGGCAACTCAGAGTCTCTCAGAGGATAGGAAGGAGAGAAAAAACCTGGAGCTTGGAGCTCTGGAATGATAATAAGTTAAATAAATACATTTGCAGGGTTCAGAGTTTGTGAGCTCCAATGAGGGGTCATCTACCACATAATGAATTAGATGAGAATTTCCTAGAAGAGACTTAAAGAATCTCAGCTTACAACTCAAGGCTTGTTTACTAATGAGTACAACTTAAGGAGTACATGGAATCAGACCAAAAAATCACTAAAGGAGAAAAAGGACCAAGAGTATCTGCTGATAGGAAACCATCTTAAGAAACAGTGAAGATGAAATTTGGAGACAGACACAGCAAACTGTCCACCTGGATTCGGTGCCAGCCACTGGCAGCTCTGTTCCAAGGGGACAGATTTTTTAATGCGCTTGGGATGAAACCCAAACCATCCAGAGAAAGACAGTGAAAAATGACAGAAACCACACAGTTCAGAAGAAACGAGTGCATCCTGGGCCCCACTTCTCTATTTTTAATGAGGTTTGGCTATCCTCTTCAAATGTACCTCAAATCTGGAGAACAGCACCAGGGAGGAAAGTCTGGCCAGAGAAGCCTTCGTACTCCCATGGAAGCTGCTCTCAAAAACAATACAGATTCCAACAATGTGGAGGCTTTTACAGTCAAATGGAAGAAACTTGAGAACATCATGCTCAGTTAAGTGAGTTAGAAGCATAAGGTGAAACATCAAATGGTCTCTCTGATATGAGAGTCCCAGAGCACAACTCCTATGGAACTTAAAATGAAAAACAAAGTGAAACAGGGGGGTTGGGTAGGGGAGGAGGGAGGGAGGGAAGGGTAGGGGGAGGGACAAAAGTAGAGTGGGAAAGCCCCTGTCACCTTGACAAGATACATATGTGCGTAAAAGGCTCAACTCCACTATAAACCTTAAATTTTGCACGTATACGTATCAATAAAATGGTGAAAAAACAAACAAACAAAAAACAATACAGATGACTCACTGTACTACCAAACCCCTGGCTCCAGTAAAGCTGGTGGATGAAGCCACATCCGCTATAATTGTTTCCGAAGCTACACATAGACAGAGCCTGTTCTTGCTGAGGCAAGCAGAAAAGGAAGAAGGTGAAGAAGAACCTGATTTGTAAGGAAATAAAAAAGTGAAATAAGGACCCTGGGAGCCAACTGGCTTTTAAACAATTAAGCCTACTCTAGAAAACAAAAGTTACATCTTACTATGCATTCTACCATGATAGCTCTCAGGCTTTTCATTTAGCGTTGGATCTGGCTTTAATGAAACAAGAATTTTTGAATACGTTCTATACTAATTCAGGGTTTTATGACCAAGACATTGCTAGAATTATAGATAAACAAATGGACAATCTCATCCAACCTGCAGGATTATGAACTCAAGGGCATAGAGAGAGATGTTTTATTCATCAGTATATTCTTACCACTGGGCATGACGCAGCACAATAAAAATACATAAATGAGTTTTAATCTTCTAGAAATGCCTTAGAATCTCAGAATGAGCATTAACCTGAGAAAACATCTATTTCAGCCTCCATAAAATTAGGGACTTCCTCTTAATAACATTCTTGGCAAGAATCCTATTTTAGTTAATACAACACCCCTCTACTTTAAGAAAACTATTTCATTTTCTTCCAGAAGGCCATTTTGTTGTTGTTGTTATTGTTGTTAATGTGATGATGATCATGATCTTTACCCTGAACAAGAATCTCTCTTCTCTTCTGAAAATTAGAACCATTCTACTATCTGAATGTCAAAAATAAGTCAAGACCCAAATAATACCTCAGTCTGTTATGGCTTGGATCTGGAATGTCCCCCCTAGAACCCTCATGTATTTGAATGTTGTAGATTACCTATAGATTCTATGTGCTGTTGGAGGGAAAGGCTTGGTCAGGAAGGGTAGATTACAGGTGTGTGGTAGAAGACAAGCATGTGGTAGATTCTAGATTACAGGCATAAAGTAGATTAGGGGCATGTTGTAGAGTGCAGTTGTGTGACAATGATGTAACACTGAGGCTGGAGTCAGAAGGGGCAGATCACTGAGACATGACTTGGAAGAGTATACACTAGTTCCTCCCTTCCTCCTTCACTGAACTTCAGTCATCCATGCTGTGACAGCTAAGCCTCTACCATGTGCTTCTACCATTACCAGCCACCCACAAAAGGACTGTGACCTTATGAAACTGTGAGCTATAGTAAATCTTTTCTCTCTTAAGTTGTGGATGTCGGGAATTCTGTCCCAATAAAAAGGTAACTAAAACACAGTTCAAATAACACAGTACCTTGTATATCTAATTCTATTTTTCCTCTATTCCAGAATCAATATGCCCTGTTCTTTCAGCAACATTTGAGATTGGGTTAATTTCCTGGGCCATTCAACTTCAAAAATTTTTTAGGTCTACTATGTGTGACCTAAAAAATATTGATCTAAAAGTATTACCTAACCAATATAAATCAGAACAAGACTACCTAATTCCTTGATCTGAATAGTCTACTGTCTACAGCCCAAAATGAGATAAACATTCAATCAGCTAAGGAGAGTTTTTAGAACATGTGAGTCTTTAAATGCTAAAATCTGTATTTTTTTATTCAACAAGCATTTATTGGATACTTCATGTATGCCAAGCACTGTACCCGGTGTTGAGTATACAGAAATCAATCCCACTCTTATAAAATGTAGAGTGCACAATGAGAAGTCATCAAAGTTTTAAGAAAAGAGAAAACAATAGTGAAGGCACTCTTGATCATTGTCCAATTCTTTCCCACCAAATGAACCACACATCTATGATCCTCTTCATTGCTCATCTCTTCTTTATGGCTGTTAATATCCTGGTCCAGGACCATCATTTAGAACGGAGTAGTGGAAGAAGCATTAGACTGCATGTCGAGCTTGATCTTACTCTTGATTCTCCCACCAATTTGCTTTGCAGCTTTAGTTTTGTCTCATCCCTATTGGTTCATCTGTCCACTAAAAAGATGATGTTAGGTTTAAGACTTCTTCGGGCACTTTTTGTAAATTAACTCAGAGTAAGCATGCTTTTAAGCACCTTCCTGTGAAAAATGAAATCTCTAGTGTACCCTCAACTCACATTGATTGCCACAGATAACTGACTCCTCCCCTGCTTTTCCTCACAGAGATATCTCCAGGGTCACCATCCAGACCCTTGGGGACAGAAATAGGCTTTGCTTCATCCATGGTGTTCAATTCATCAATGAGTGCTTAAGTTTCTCCCTTAACACATAACTGAAGCTGATCTTCTTGGCAATGGCCTAAGTTGCATGCTGACTCATCAGTGGTCCTCTCATTTTCTCACTACCCACTTTCCATCCTGAAATGCATTCTCCACACCTCGAATCCCGTAAGAATCCTCCAGTGAGCTCCTACTGCAGCTAGAATAAACCCCCAACTCTTTCCCTGGTCTCCAGGGCTCAAAGTTGGCACTGTTTAACGTCTTGCACTTTTATCTCCTTGCCCTTATGCTCCAACCTTGGAGGGCTCTTTGCACCATCCAACGCACCTAGTGTTTCCCATCTTAATATTGTTGTACTTCCTGTCTTTTACTAACAGCACTTTTCCCTCAGTCCTTTGAAGGTAATATGGCCTGCGACAGTTTGGATCCTGAATGACCCTCAAGGGCCCATGCATTAAAGGCTTGCTCTCCATTCTGTGGTGCTAATGGGAGATGAGAGTGGAAGGACCTTAGGATATTGAAGGCTTGCTCTTAAAAGGGACATTCAGATTCCATCCTTTTCTTTTCCACTTTTTGCTTCCCAGATGCCTTGAGGTAAACAAGCTTCTTCATCACATGCTCCTGCCCTGATATATTATTCGACTACAGGTTTAAAAAGTAAGGTCAACTGACCATAGCTGCAACCTCTAAAACTGTGAGCCACAATAAACCTTTCTTCCTTTAAGTTGACTAGTTCAGGTATTTTGTCATAGTAACAGAAAAGTGCCTAACACCCTGACTTTTTAGATTTAGTCTCAAATGTCACCTCCTCAAGAAGCTTTCCCTGACCACTTCATTTACAGAAAACCAATAAATCACACACACACACACACACCCTCATATCCACGTGCATACACATACACAGAGTCCTCATGACCACTTCTTCTCCTTGCTGATTTCCACCGAAGTACTTGTTAAATGCAATTATCTCATCAATCTGTTTGTTATCTGCTTCACTAAAGAAGAAGGAGCCTGTTCTGTCACTCTGTTCCCAATCCCTGAAGAACGTCTGGAAGCAGCCAACAATAACCATTTGCTGAATAAGTGAGGGAATAAATGAGTTTCCCACTCACTCTCATTTACATGCTTTAACATGTGTGTGAGGAGCAGTGAAGGGGGGAAGTGGGAATGGAGGAAAGAGCAGGACTTTGAAGAGCAATGGCATAAGTCTAGGAAAACATGACAAGTGATCAGAACTCAATACTGTTCTTACCATAAAAAGGATGTTCTCAATGCCTAATGGCAAGGGTTCCTGCTGAACCAAGAGATGTGCTGCCACGTGAGCAGCCAGACCCATAATGTGCACAGAAGGGGCTGCATGGCCACCCACAAGGCAATAGCAGAGGGGATTTACACTTCCTAAAAAATACCGAACTGGGTGTCTTTAAACGATGATCTCATGGCTGGGAGTGGTCCCAGGGTGGCGAGCAGAAAGCACTAAAACCATGGTGAGGAGCTTTCTTCTCCAGTAAGTACACCATATACGTTCAATTAGCTTCTCTGCTCCAGAAGAACTGTCTCTTAGTGCCCTCAGCAATGAGATTTGCTAATTGAAAACACTTCTATCTGCTTTAGAGGACCAAACTAAACTAGGCTACTGAAATGTAGTGCATTCCTAACTGGAGCAGGAGAGCCACAGCAGAGCAGGAGCCCAGACTGTCCAGGTTGGGGTGGGGAGGGATGTGTTTCATTTGAGTGCCTATTTCAGAAAGGCTGAAACTTCCAGCCTTCAGTAAATACATTTATCATAAAATGAAACTGTTCAATTTAAGAATAACATACTCTCCCTTTGCCCTGGAAGAATTTATTTGAAGAATATATTATAAAAATAGCAGTATCTTCAGTCCTCCGTACCTGTTTACAAGGACACTAGACTTTGATCCCACAATGCTCTTTCAAAAAAGGCATCCACTTGTATGTGAGCTCTGGGTGATATTTTTAAGACGTTGGGTAAGTATGAGAACAGAATTTAAGGCAGCAGCAGGAGACAACAGCAGCAGCATTGACAAAAGCAGTAGCAATGAGGTGCTCTGTGCCAGTCCCTGTGCTAACTTCTCTGCCAGCAATGTGTCCTTTTATGCTCAACAATTCCATGAATAAGTATCATTATGAGCCCATTTTACAGACTGAGGAACTGTCTACAGAGTTTAGGAGACCTTCGTAGGGTCATAAAACAAGTAAGTGAAGGAAGAGGGTTGGTACTTGGTCTGCCTTCAGAGTACGGAGTCAAGCTAAAATGTACTCACAAGTCAGTGAAAGTGCAAGTTTAAATGTAGCAGATCTGGTGCAGAGGCTGAGATTCTGTACTACTAACATTCTAAGACAATGCTGCTGTGCTGGTCCATGAGCCACACTTTGAATACCAAAATTATAGGTACCAAATGACTCAGTGTCCTCAGAAATTTTCTTAATCTACCACAAAGTCACAGATACCTCAAGAAAAGAAAATCTGATTCATTTTCAGTTTCAATCCTCTTCCTTGGAGACATTAGATCTCAAAGGTTATGACCCCCCACTTACCTTCCCCTAAAAAATCTAGAGCACATTGTTCTACAACCCAGCCCCTTTTTTCCTCTCAAAGAGACCAGCAGTTGGCAATACATAAGGAGGAAAACACAATTAAGCCCCAAAGAGAAACCCCATGGCCCTTCCATTTCAATTAGAATCAGCTGCTGCTGGAAATAGGCAAATTTAGAGCTATAATACCAATGGAAACACTGAATTCTCGATTGTGATCAAAGGCTTCATTTAGCAGGCTGAAAAGCAAGCATAAGCTTAATTGAACAAGAGAGAGAGATCGCCTCCAAAGCAGCCAGGCATAATCAGATAGCATTGAATAATATAATGCATCTGATGGAGAGAAATTAGCCCTAAGCTGCAAATACCCTCACTTGACCCAGACAGCCTCCTTCACCAGAGAGACCCTCAAGGCCACCAAGTCCAACTTCTCATCTCATGTGGTCATCCACTCACACCAGGGATTTTGAAATCTTTGGCTGTGATGTAAAGATGCATTTTATGCCTGACCTAGTATACACACACTGTGTAGCTATCAGTAATGTAAGTAAATGTTTCACAAACTAATACATACCATTTCCATATGTGAAGTACTTGCCCTTCTGTTTCACGTCTTCCAATGCTTTCAAGAGCCACAGAATTGATTTCAAGACCCAGTTTGAAAAACACTATGATGAGCCCTCCAGGAAAGCAGTCAACCAGCCTTTTCATCTACCAAGCCTAAGAGGTAGGCTCTAGATAAAGGACCAACATGTACAGATTCACTACGGCAAACTGACGTGGAGATGGAAAAGAGCAAAGGTTACAATGGGTGTTGGTGATACAGACCAGAAGGACAGACTGAGAGAAGCATCTGCTTGGGACCAAAGAGGGACAGAAGGTAGCCAGAAACTGAAAGAATGTTCCACTTAAACATATCTGTACTGGGAAATGTACAGCTATCCATGGAAACCTCAAGTGATAGCGGTAAGAGCAAACAACCAAGCCAGGTCCAGCAAATTTTACCACTCTCCAGGTGCTGGGCCAAGTGCCCACAATACTACTGCAGCTTGTGGGAGTTGGGTCATGGTTTGAACCTCTGCTCCAGCTTTTTTTTTTTTTTTTCTTTTGTACTGGATACATCCTCAGTCCATTTTTTTTTTCTTTTTCATTTCAATATAGGATCTTACCAAGTTAGTAAGTTTCCCGGGGCTGAACTCAAACTTAGCAATCCTCCTGCCTCTGCTTCTCAAAATGCTAGCCCACGTTCCACACCCCCAACTGAACTCAAGCTCTTAAAGCTGGGTGATCTAGGGTGAGTTAGTTCAGTTTTCTCATTTGCAGAGAAGGGATTTTTTTCCTGGTGTCTGCTTAGTTCTATCATTACTAGGATTAAATGAGTTAACAAAAATTAAGACACTCAAAACAAATGCCTATGGGAACAAAATAAAATGCTAAATAAAGGCATATCGATGCAAAAATCTTCAACTTGCTTCAAGTAAGCACCCCAGCCAGTCCATAGCACATAAAAACAAGACCTATTTGCCACCCTGAAGTGGTTAATTTCTAAGAGGTGTTTTGTCCCTCTAGTGAGCAGGGCTGAATGCCTGAATTCTGCATAGCCCTAAAAAGACCAAAAGGTTGACTTTCTACCCCTAATTTCCATGTCAGGACCTGAATCCCCTCTCCTGTCGGATGATATTTCCTGTTCAGCAAAAAAGATACAGTTGATTTCTCCAGAGAATAATGGAACTGTAATACGCTGCTGCAGAAAAATTCTGGGTAGATGCTATTAGTGACTTCACAATTTTGAAAAGACTTCCAGCTTTCAGGAACCTAAATAGATCCAAAATACTAGATTCAGATCACACCAATAATTAAAATTACACTATTATAATCAACTGGAAGTCATTTCCGATATGATATTTTTAAAATGGTTCTCCAAAGATGAAGTCAATCTTGGCTTCAGGGAGGCATCTATTGTGAATGCACAAAATCAGAGACAAAAAAGCAAGTCATTCTACTGTCTAATTCCCTGTGACGAGAACAGGGAAATTTGGCGGGGTTCAAAACTATCTGTTGCTAGGAGGGGTTATGGAAAATGAGGGGCAGGATTGGTATTTGTAGGTTTGCTGCTCACATCCATCTTTCTGATGTCCTGTCTCCAGGGCAGGCAGAGCAGGGATTTTCAGCTACACTGCACAAGTGAGGAAACTGGGGCTTACAGCAGTACAGTAAGTGGAATGCAGAAATAGGGACAGGAAGTGAGCTCAGCTGGGGGGAATACACATGCTAACGCAGAGGAAATAGAGGAACAATGAAAGTGGGGAAAAGGCAAGTAGCATGCCTGTCATGACAGAAGGAACATGGTAGGAAATGCAAAAGCCAAACCCAGTTGAGTCAACTCTGGGCAAATTCACTCAAAGAGAACAACTGCAACAACAGTTATTTTGTATCAACCAAGGATTAAAATTATACTTGTTTCTGTACACACTTAGAAGATGTTGTTATTATACTGTTACTGTCATAAAAAAAATGTTGACAGCCAACAACTTACCACAGGCTGAAGAATTTATTATACAGCTCATATGAAGAATAATCCACCATGGAACCCCTAGAACCACTTTACAAGTAGAAGTTATCATTTCACAATTGAGAAACAAACGTTCAGACAGGCTGGTTACTACATGAAACCCACACAGCTAAGTCTGGGTCTGATTGCCCAGCCCAACCCCTCCCATTTCTACATGGTGTCTCTATAGATAACCTATAGAAAGAGATGAGTATCACTGGATCAAATGGTAGCAGTTCGGTGAATTTGTACCAACCAAGGATTAAGTTGAATGCTGCGCAGTTCCTGTGTGCCCAGCAGGTAACTTTACTGAGCTAATCAAATTATAACTCCTCTCATTCATTTGACAACTATGTATTAAGGACCAACTTGTGTCAATTTCCATGCCAACCCTGGGAGTATAGCATAAAATAAATAAAGCTCCCTGTCTTCCTAAAACTTTCACTCAGGGCAAGAACAGATAAAAATAAAACAGAATGAGTGATATAAATATTATGATAGCTGGTAGTACATTAAAGAAAAAAAAGCAAAACAGGAAAAACAGATGGGAGGCAATTTTTTTAAAGGGTGGCCAGGAAAGGCTTCTCCAAGAAAGGTGATCTTCTGTTAAAATTCCAAAATAGGAGATGTAGTGAACTATGTAGATGCGTAGAGAAAAAGCCCTTTAAGGAAGACAAGAACAAGCAAAGGTCCCTGCCATGTGAATGACGGGGGAGGCGAATATGGCTGCAGTGGAGAGTGGTAGGAGATGAGGCCAAAGGTGACACAGCCAGGTGATGTGTGCCTTGTAAACCATTATTAGGACTTGATCTTCAAATGCCATGTAAACCACTGAAGGTTTAACAGAGGAGTGACAAGGTCAAACCTGCAACTTAGGTAGGATAGCTGGCAGACAGACTCACTGGGCCAGAATGAAGCAGAGGCCAACTGGGAGATGAGAGATGGTAGCAGCTTGTTACTAATAATTATTATGGTATTAGTGTGGTTCTTCCACCTTTTCAGTGCTTTGACATAAATTATTTCCCTAAATCTCTATTTAGATAAGGAAACTGAAATTTATGACTTATTGAAGTAGGTTGTTAAATGGCTTGCTTAAAGTCCTTCAGAAAATTAGTAGCAAAGCAGAATGTTAAATATGGTACATTATTATTGCACATTCAATGTTCAATTCTGATCTCCACCTCCCACCCAACTGCCTTGCCTCTCTGGCTTGTGTAGGCTCAGCTGATATTCACTGGACCATCACAGCTGCATGCCTGATTATAAATACCACTGGTATGTATTTGGTAACCAACAGACAGGTGGAAGATCCCACACATCACCTAGAATGGAATTAACAGAGGGAGGAGTCATTAAGCTCCAACCTCACAGCAGTATAAGCTCCTTGAATGATGCATAATGGGAGGAGAGAGCAGGGGGTCTTAGAATATAGACTGGATGTTTACTCAGCACTTCTGTGTGCACAAAACAACAGATGTCATTCAGGGAAAAGGAAGAAATAAGATTCTCTATTGTGAAGGAGATTACAATTGACTGGGGAAAAAGACACTCTCTTGTGAGTAGAAAAGCCAAGGCAACAGACCAGGAGATAGGGCTTGGTGCCCAGAAAAGTCAGAGAGAAGGTTAGAGATATCATCAGGGAAGTAGAGCATGGGCGCTTGAGAAAGGAAACTTTTGGATGCTTTCAAAAATAGTCACCAGATTTCATACTTCTCTTGCATTTTTGTAGCCATATCAATGAAACCTTCAACATCATTTATAGAGTGTCGAGATACAATAACATTAAAGGGTCTATTTTTCCTTTCCACAGTATTGTCCCTTTAAGGTTCCCAAAGGTACATGGAACCAGAAAGGGAATTTTCATTATTATGGTCGAGAAGCCTAAACCAAATGGGCTCCTTATGATATTAAAAATCTGCAAGCTGTAAAGTCTCCTAGCCCAAGGATCAGGAAATTACAGCTCCCAGCTGGCCTCTCGCTTCTATGAGAACATGAACGTGCTCTTTTGACAACATGTTGTCTGTGGCAGCCTTTGTGTTGCAACAGCAGAGCTGAGTCACTACAGCAGAGATTTTTGACTCTTTAAAGAAACTAAAATTGCTTACTCTCTGATCCTGGAGAAAACATTTGCTAATCTCTGTCTAGTCCAACTACTTCATTCTAAGGTAGAAAACTTGGTCCCAGAGGGGTTAAGGTTATGGTTTAAACATCTGAGTTTCAGTGTTGCCCTGTGTAGAATTGAGAAAGCTATGTGAGAATGGTTCTTCATACTTTAGTCATCAGTTGTTTTCTTCATAAAAGAAAAAATATCTACTTTGAGCCAGACACTGGGTAGAAATACTATAGTATATAATGTTCAGTAAGGCCCCTACCTCAGAATTCTTGCATTTGTGGGAAGAGGAGAATCCAGGATATTAAAGAGTGAAGAAAAGAACTATCTTGTGCTCAGAATGTTATGGAAAAAAAAAGAGGAATGAGATGGTGTGTGACTTGGGATAGAGAGGGAAACATCTGGACAGTAAACCAGACAGGACCTTTCAGGATATGTTATGTTTGAGCCAGACCATCAGGGAGAAAAATACATACAAGAGAATTTGCATGGAGAGAAAAGCAAACACCAAGTTCCTGAGACAGTAATAAAGCTTAGCATGTACATGAAATAGCAAGCAGGCTTATGGACACAGTAGGATAAGAGACCAACAGTGGTGGGGAACAAGCTCAGAGGGAGCCAGTGCTCAGAGGCTCGGGCAGATGGGTAAGTGAAGGCTCATGGTGATGATCCTCTAGTCCTAGAACGTAATTTTACTATATTGACATCATCTCTGTCATATTTATCATCCCCATAATGAAATTCTCAGAAGCTCAAAAAGGGAACACATGGTCTTTGGATTTCTATGTTACAGAAAACAGTAAATTATTGAGTTCTTAACAACAACCTGTTTCCCACCACGATCCTCTTACCCAATGACAACACAGCACATTCAAAGACAGTAAGAGTGGATCCCACCCTCCCCAGACCCTAGGAATCCTCTCCCTCCCCATCCCAATTGGTTGCCCTGGCCAGCCCACTAGTCTTCCACATCTGGATGTGAATCTTGGCTGTTCTGTGCAACCTCACATATGTATCTTACATGTGTCTGAGCCTCCAGGAAGTAGGGATAGGGATACCTATTATGTTAGGGAGAAATGTGTAAGACAAGATGAGTAAGGAGCCTAGGCATCACCCAGTACCTGGCACATGCTCAACAGTATTTGTTATTATTAGCTGGAGATGTGAAGATAAAGCTTGCCACTGGTTTTCAATCTCTGTGTGTCAAAGACACAACAAAGTTATCACTGCCATCAAGTTGTCAAATATACTGATAGTATCTTAGTTACTTAGTTGTTGCTCTGATAGAATACTCAACATCTGCAGCCTAAGGGAAGAAAAACTCATTTAGCTCAGTTTCACAAGGTCTCACATAGTACATTCATAGGCAGTCCACCTCAATGGAAGCACATGGGAGGGGTTGGAGAGCTGCTCACCCCATTGCACACAGCAGCCAAGTGAAACAAAAACAAAGCTGATCTGTGGAGAAGTTAAGGACAAAGCACATGCTTCTTCTGAGGTCTAGAAAAATCATCATGGCAGATAGCATCACAATAGTAGAACCCTGTGCAAAAGACAGAAATCACATGGGCAGAGAGGAAACCAGAGAACCACTCTGAGGTCAGGCTCCTTTGAACTACATCCCACTAGTTCCTCCCCCACATTCCAATACCACCCCACTGCTGACCAAGTCCCAGTAAATGAAGCCTTGGGAAACAAATCACATCTAAGTCAGAAGAGGAAAGAAGGCAGATTTGGAGCCTGATGAGGAGAATCTGCACCATGAAATGTCAGGTACCACGTTGGATGAGAGGATACAAATTCTCAGCTGGGGCCAACTTTTATGAATGGTGGGCAGAAAATACAGAAATCCAAAGAAAGAATATGTAGGCACGGGGACAAGGTAAGTTCATCACAGCAATCATAGGAATAGTGCAAAATGTCTTCCAACAATGCTGCTTTTGTTTGTACTGAGTAGAAATGTCTTTTCAGACCTCTGTGATATTAACCAAATAAAAAACAGAGCTGCTGCAAATGAAGACAAGAAAGGAAAAGAGACATTTTCTGTCCACGTATGCCCCAGAGAAGTGACAGCTTGGCTTCCTTGGAAGGTTGAGTGACTCAGAGCAGGAAATACAGTTTGAAAATCACGGCCACAGTGCAAGATCCCACATCACTGATGCTGTGCAGGATCTCACATCACCACTGTGGTGCTGCAGCGTAGGATCCAACATCACTGCCGCAGTGTGGGTTCCAACAGCAGAGGAGGCCAGAGAGCGAGGGCTGGGAACCGAGGCCAGGTGCAGCATATCCTGATTAGAACCAGGGTCTGAGTATCTTTTCCAACTCTCCACTACTCAAGAGTACATTTTACACTTGCCAGCCCTCCTCCTCAAATTTTAAAGGTGGTAAAATTCAAAAGACTGGAGTCCATATTCAGAGTTTTGGTTTCCTCTACCATGGTTCTATGAGGGACCAGCTCCTGAACAAGACAGTACTAACCTTCATTGGTTATACTCCCATGCCCCCCTTCAGTGAAACCACCCTAGATCCTACAAGACCAGGCCCTTCTGGGCAGCCCAGCCACCTGTACCGTGGCAGAAAGCATAGAGGCCATGCTATATCATCATTCCTGCTGTACTGGGCTGTCTTTCTATTTTCCCTGGCCTGATTATTTTAAGCTTACTCTGCAGTCCCACCAGGCTGGGTCCAGTTTTATCTCCTGTGCACAGTCGTCTCCTTGTTAAAAGGCAATCAGAGGAGCTGGCTTTAATAAATGTTAACACCCTCCGTGTGAATTCTGGCAATTAAAACTCCTCCCCAGGACTTCTGAAACAGGCCTGTAGAAAACCCCCCATCTTAATAAGCTCCTGTCATCAGAGGACACTGGGATAAGGAGGAGGCATTAACAATTTCAAAGGGAAGGGAGGCAACAAGTAAAGGCCCTTTCACCAGCTCTCAGACCAAGTTGATGTTACCCAGCAGGCCTAAGAAGCAAACACTGGCATCTGGGATTGGAAGACTTTAGGAATCACGTAGTCCTCTGTTCCTCAGGCCCCACATGACACGTGGAATAATTAGGCTCACTTTGGAGGCTTCTTAAAACACAATGGGTCCAGAGGGGTCTAGAAATTTGCATTTCTGGCAAGCACCCTGGTATTACTTCCATGCTGGTACAGCAACCACTGACAGAGCACCTTCACTTTATAGGTACGGAAACCCATCAGAGAGACAGGAGCTTGCCCAAGTGCTCATGTCTAGTTCGTGTCCCAGGCCCATTCAAAAGGACCAAAGCAAACCTCTTGTGAGCAATCCCCCAATGTTTGCTTTCAATAGACTCTTTTTTCCTGTCGGTCCATTGTGTTTACTCATACTTATTTTCATCAATATCCGAAACAGGTATTGGAAGGTGAGAGAGGAAGCTAGAGAGGCTAGCATACTCAGTTTTAGGTCCTTCTCCCTCATCAAGGCACAAAAGACTAATTAGAAAAGGGGTCTCCTACATGAGCTCTTTGACAACGTTGCCTTTGTTTCTTCTTCTTTTAAACTAGAGGCAGATATTTTTCAAGGTCCTCAGATATCATCTAGTTTAATCCTTTAACTAAGACCCAGAAAGAGCAAAAGTTTTGTACCAATCTTAAGTAATGCGAATGGCAACGCCGTCCTTAGTTCTCAGTCCAGTACTCCTTTATCACCTTCTTCCTCCTGGGCCTCCACCACCTTTTGTACAAAGATATGAGCCAGGCATGTTGATGCACACTGTCATCTCCATTTTCCAGAAGGCTGGGGCAGGAGGATCTCAAGCCTGAGCCCAAACTTGGCAACTTAGTGAATTAGCAAGACCCTATCTCAAAATAAAAAAGCAAAACAAAATAAAACAGTATAAAAGAAGTGTGGATATAGCTCAGAGAAAAGACTCTGGGATTAATCTACAGTATCACACACACACACACACACACACACACGCAAAAAAGGATCCACTTGAATACTTTCTAGGTGTAAATGTGATCCACAACTTACTGTTCATTATGAAGATACTTCAGAGCCATGGAGAAGGGAGGAACCCAAGAAGGCCAAAGAAGGCAAAGCAACAGAGGAGGAATAGCTTTCTTACTGTACAAAAAAGCATAAGCTATTTCCTGTCCTTTCTGCCATGGAGCTCATAGATGAAGGTCCCCAGCACTGTCTCCAAAGCTTAATTCATCTTGGTCCATGATGTCTCAACCAAAATATTTAATAATCTTCTCACGTTCCTCAAATACAAGCCAGTACCCACTCGGGACTTTGCATGTAACAACTGTCCTCTCTCTACATATCCACTATATGCATGCATGCACACACACTTCCTCTTTCTCTGAGAGGCTTGTCCCACATAAATGTCCTGTTAGCTGCTTTGGGAAGTAAAAGGTCTGTGATAACAGATAGTCCTTGCCTCAATTCTAGCATTTCCACACCATTAAAACAGTGTCATCAGGCATTGCTGGCAGGCAAAGGGAGATGGATATACCAAAGCAGAGCAAGACACACCAGCCTCCTGGAGGGCTGATCCCAGTTATCCAAAAACTAGACCCAGTGACTTCGGCTATTTTGATTGCTACAACAAAATACCTTAGATTGGGTGGATTATAAACCAAAGGTATATATTTCTCACAGATCTAGAGACTAAGAATTCCAAAAGCAAAATGCAAGAGATTTCATGTGTAGCAAGAGCTAGCTTTTTCATAGACAGATGGCTATCTTCTCACTGTGTCAGCAAGGGTCAGGGCTATAAGATCGCTATTGGATCTCTTTTATAAGAGCACTAATCCCCATGAGAATAGAGTCTTCAGGACCTAATCACCTTCCAAAGACTTCACCTCCTAATGTTGTTGCCTTGGAAGTTAAGATGTAAACATGAGTCAGGGGCATTGTCCCTCATATGGGGTGAGGCAGATCTGACAGACTTGGAGCCAGAGGTGATACGCAGGACTTAGTGTTCAGAAGCTGGGCTTCAGAGAACACAGAAGAGTGCAGTCAAACCTTGCTATCAACTTAGTGCTTACAGCAAAGTCTCTGGAGACAAATCCAACAAACATATATTCTGAGCCTCCTATATGCTGGGCATGCTTTTGCACATGCAATAGGAAAGCTCAGAAGACCACGATTTCTATCTTCATGTAGGTGACCTTCTACAAAAGGAGACAGGTAATAAGCATGAAAAAGATAAGGTATATTTCATAATGGTATGTTGATGAAAAAAAGTAATGTAGGCTATGGGGGAATTGGAAAAGTGGCTATAGAGAAAAGGCTGGTCTGGCAAGGCTTACTGAGTAGGCTTAAATAACAGATTTGACATGTGAAGAAGTGGCCCAGGAGTTCAGCTGAGCCAAAGGGAAAAGCTAGACAAAAAGTTTTAAAGAATAAAAACAACAGGGTAAATCAAAGATGCCCGAAGTTGGTTCTTTGAAAAGATGAGTAAGGCTGACTAACCTTAACTGAACTGACCAATCATAAAATGGAGAAAACTCAAATTGCTAGAAGCAGAAATTAATAGGCAATTTCATTATTGATATTACAGAAATAAAGAAAATAATAGGGCATGTGAAAACTGTATGTCAACAGATTAGATAACTTGGATGAAATAAACTGATTCCTGGAAAGAAACAATCTACTGAAATTGATTCAAAAAAATTAAATAAATCTATAATAAACAAAAGAGATTGAATTTTAAATTTATAAAACCGATGACAACAAAAATATCTGACCCAGATAGTATCACCAGTGACTTCTACAAAACAAAACTAATACCAATTCTACAAAATCTACTCAAAAATATATAAATAACAGACCTTTTATCTCATTTGATTAAATCCCTGATGTTAATAAAGGCCAAAAAATCATACAAAAAGAAAGCTATACTCCCAACAGCACTTACGAATACAGATGTTTTAAAAAAAACAACAAAGCACTATAAAATTAGAACATCAAGATACAAAATGGATCGCTCATCAAAACAAAGTGTGATTTATCTTAGCACTTAAAAGTCAATCAGTAAAAAGTAATAATAAATGGAATAAAAGTTGAGACAACAGGATAATCTTAGTAGCTGAAGAAAAGGCATTTAACACAACCCAACACACTTTCATGATAAATCTTTTAACAAACTGAAAATTGAGAAAACTTCCTCAATCTATAAAAGGCATTTATGAAAATACACCATTGGAGCTGGAAGAATGGCATAGCAGTTGCCTAGTAAGCACAAGACCCTGAGTTTGATTCCCCAGCACCACTTAAGCGTGGGCGTGGTGGCTCACACCTATAATCCCAGCACTCAGTAGGCTGAAGGAGGAGAATTGCTGAGAGTCCATAGCCTGGGCTACACAGTGACTGCAGGTCCAGCCTGGGCTACAGAATAAAACCTTGTCTCAAAAAGAAAGAAAAAGAAAGGAAGGAAGGAAGGGAGGAAGGGAGGGAGGGAGGGAGGGAAAAGAAAAGAAAAGAAAAGAAAAGAAAAGAAAAGAAAAGAAAAGAAAAAAATTTAAAGTTAACATTATGCTTAATAAAGAAAGACTGAATCTTAAGAGAAAAAAAGAAAAGGCATACAGATTGGAATGGAAGGTGTGAAACTTTTACATCATTTTCAGGTGACATGATTTTAGGTACAGAAAGTCCTTGAGAATCCACCAGAAAACAGTAAGAACTGACAAACAAACTTAGCAATGTGGCAAAATGCATGATCAATAAATAAAAAATAAAGTCTATTTCGATGTTAGCAGTGAATCTAAAAAAGAAATTTTAAAAATAATCCAATTTATGACAGAAAAAAAACACTGCCAAATTAATTCCTAGAAGCTAGCATTACTCTGATGCCAAACCTGATCAAAGACTCAACAGAACAAGAAAACTATAGGCCAGATTCCTAAAACTAAGAGCATTTCCCCTAGAATCAGGTACAAGAAAAGAGTGTCCACTCTCACCACTTCTATTCAACAGAATACTTAAAACCTTAGCCAGAGCAATTAGGTAAGAGAATAAAATAAAGAGAATACATATCAGAATATCAGAAAGGAAAATGTCAAACTATTCTCATTTGCAGGTGATGTGACCCTTTACATAGAAAGTCCTTAAAAAAAAAAAAAAAAAAAACTCCACTGGAAGACTGCTTGTGCTAATAAACAAATTCAGCAAAGTGACAGGATACAAAATCAACACACAAAAAAATCAATACCATTCCTGTGCACCAACAATGAATTCATTGAGAAAGAAATCAGGAAGACAACCCCATTACATATCTTTGGAAAAAAAAAATATCTAGAAATCAACCTAACCAAGGAAATGAAAGACCTCTACAAATAAAAACTATTATACTCTGAAAAAGGAGATTGAAGAGAACATTTAAAAAGTAAAAGTCATCTCCTGTTCCTGGATAGGCTGAATTAATATTGTCAAAATGGTCATGCTACCAAAACTGATATATAGATTTAATGCAATTTCAATCAAAATACCAATAGCATTTTTTTTTTTTTTTTTTTTTTTGCAGAACTAGAAAAAGTGAGGATGAAGAAATAACTCAGTGGTTAAAGTGCTCATCTAGCAGGCACGAGGACCTGAGTTGGATTCTCCAATACCATGTAAGCCAGGACTAGTGGCACATGACTGTAATCCTAGCATTGTGAGGCTGTGGCAGGAGAACTGGTGTGTGTTCAAAGCCAGTCTTGTGTAATAGTGTGCTCAGAACCAGCCTAAGTCTAGGCTGGTTCTCAAACATAAATAAAATAATATCAGAAACAAAATTAGAAAAAGTGATCCTAAAATTTATATGGAATCAGAAGAGACCCAGAAGAGTCAAAGCAATCTTGAGCAGCAAGACAAAGGCAGGAGGCAGCACAATATTGAACATCAGCTTATATTACAAAGCAACAGTGATAACCACCACACGATATTGGCACAAACACAGATGTGCAAACGAATGGAACAGAACTGAGGCTGCAGAGCACGCTCAGGCATCTGATCTTTTACAAAGGAGTCAAAAACATACACTGGAGCAAAGAAAACCTCTTTCACAAATGGGGCTTGGCAAACCTGTTATCCCCATGCAGAATAATGAGTCTAGACCTACATCTTTTGCCCTGTGCTAAATCAAATCAAAATGAGTAAAAGACAGATATTAAAATAGAAACACTTATCTACTGGAAGACAAAGCAGGCAAAACCTTTGAAGACACAGGCATAGGCAAAGACTTTCTCCACAAAACACCTATTGTTCAAGAGATAACACAAGGAATCAACAAAAGGAATCATACCAATTTTTAAAGTTTCTGCACAGCAAAGGAAACTATCAAGGGAAATAAGAGAGCAGAATTTTTCAAAATGTGCCATTTACTCCCTTGGTAGAGGACTAATATTTAGAATGTGCAAAAACTGGAAAAAGTAGACTCCCACAAATAAAGGACACAATCAAGAAACAGGCAATTGAAATCAACAGACAGTTTTCAGAAGAAGTACAAATGACCAATAAGTACATGAGAAAATGTTCTGCATCTGTAGCCATTAGAGAAATGCAAATCAAACAATACAGAGATTCCATCTAATTCCAGTAAGAATGACTATCACTAAGAACTCAAGAAACAACAAATATCAGCAAGGCTGTAGTGAAGAAAGAAGCCTTTCACACCGTTGACAGGATTGTCAACGAGTACAACTACTATGGGAATTACTATGAATATTCCTCAAAAAATTGAAAATATAAATTTCACTTGACTACCTATACCTCTTGCAGGTGTCTTTCCAAGGAAAAAAAGACATCAAATTACAGTGATGCATACATGTTTATAGCAATGCAGCTCATAGTAGCTTAATCTTGGAGGCAGCAAATAAGCCCACCAATCGATGAATGGGTAAAGAAAATGTGATGTATATACATAATTGAGTACTACTATACCACATAGCACAGGTGGCAAGAAACACATGGATTACTGAGAGGCCCAAAGACGACTACATACAAACTATCTCCTTCAAGAGGGGAGAAGCAAAGTCCAGCCCCAAGCAAATGTCTCTCTCATGTTTATTTTAGGGTAAAAAAGTACAGCAAAGCAAAATGTAGCTAGTGTAAATAAATACCACGAAAGGCTTCTGAGGCAACTTACATGACAGACGACTAACTCTTGATTTCAGACAGAAAGTACATGGGTGCTGAATAGATAAACAGGAACAAGAAATACTACAAGTTTTTGCTGATATATTCTATTTCACAAGAACACAGATGACACAGATACGTGGGAAAGAATTATGGAATCACTTTCACTATTCCCATGAACTGGAGCAAAAACACTATAGCCTTTCAGGTGGACATATTGTGCCACACAATTAATTTTTTTTGTTTGTTGAGTAAATTGTATTTTTTCCCATTTTATTGGTATGTATAGATGCAATACATAATGTTCACATTGACCTTGAATATTTTTTGCATATACATATTGTAGCAAAATCACAAATCCTTCTCCTCTCCATTTTCAACCCTCCCACAACACACCCCCTTCCCTCCAATTCCCATTATTAGTTCTATGAAATAATTGTGATCTTGGATTGTCATATTAGAGAAACCATTCAATATTTAATCTTCGTCTGACTCACTTCACTGAGTGTATACCCATGTTCATAGCAGTACAACTAACAATAGCTAAAATGTGGAAGACACCAAAATACCCATCAACAGACCATTGGATACATAAATTGTGGTATTTATACACAACTGAATACTATTCATCTAAAAAAAGATAGGTTGGAAACTTTTGTATGTAAATGGATGCAACTTCAGACAATCATGTACAATTATCTTTGCCCAAATAAATTCCTGGGCTGTCTCCCAGAGGCTCTTATTTTTAACCTCAATGCACTTCCTGCTGTTCTTTTCCTTCAGGCTTTAACATTTATGATTCCACACTACTGTACTAGAAAGAAAGATCAATTTGAGCCATTTTAGAAAAGTGGATGCACTTTCAGACAATTATGCTTAGTGAAATGAATCAGACACAGAAGGTTAAATATTGCAGTTCCTATGAGAAACCATATAAGTATGTAAAACATCAAAATAAAAGAGTGAAGGTGGGAAGCAAAGAGAGATTATGTGGCAAAAAGAAGGTGATATGGGGAAAAGGGGAAATAGGAGGGTGTGAAGAAGAAAAGGAAGCAAGCAAAAATGATTAAGATGTAATATGTATGTGCACTAACTCCACAAGTTTAATGTAACTGTCATTATTTTCTCCCATTTTATTGATATATATAAGTGTAATACATAAAGTTTACATTGATCTTGAGTTTATATATCATGGCAAAGTTTCTGTGCATATATATATATATATATATATATATCGTGGCAAAGTTACAAATCCTTCCCTTCTCACTTTTTGACCCTCCCACTCCCTCTTCCTCCTACTATTCCCCACAAAAAGTTCTATGAAATAATTGTGATCTGGGTTTCTCATACCAGAGAAACCATTCAATATTTTTCACCTTCTCACTTCACTAAGTATGATGGTCTCAAGTTGCCTCAATTTACCTACAAAATCTTCCAACCTATATGTCTTTATAGATGAGTAGTATTTCATTATGTATAAATATCACAATTTATATATCCATTGGTCTGTTGATGCTCATTTTAGTGTATTCCACATTTTAGCTATTATTAGTGGTGCTGCTATGAACATAGGTATACATATATCTCTGTTATATGTTGTTTTTAACTTTTTTGGAAAAATTCCCAAGAGAAGTATTGCTGGATCGAAGGGGATATTTGCTTTATCTTTTGAGAAACTTCCATACTGCTTTCCATAGTGGTTGTACCAATTTACATTCCCATCAGCAGTGCAGGAGCGTTCCTTTTTCCCCCTCAGCCTGGCCAGCACTGGTTGCTGTTTGTGTTCTTGATACACGCCAATCTCTTTGGTATTAGATGCTATCTTAGTGATGTTGTGATTTGCGTTTCTCTTATGACTAAGAATGTTGAACATCTTTCCATGTATTTATTGGCCATTTGAACTTCTTCACCTGAGAAATGCCTATTCATTTCTTTTACCCATTTTTAATAGGGTCTTTGATATTGAGGGGCTTATTTCTCTTGAGTTCCCTGTATATTCTGGTTATGAGCTTCCTATCTGAGGTATCAGTGGTAAATTTTTTTTCTCAGTCTGTTGGTTCTCTTACTACACTGTTTATAATTTCATTTGCAATGCAGAAAATTTTAAATTTCATATAATCCCTTTTGTTAATGCTGGGGTCTATTTCTTTTGCTTTTGTTGTCTAGTTAAGAAAGTCTTTGCCTACACCTATGTCCTTTAGATATTTGCCTAATTTGTCTTCTAAAAGGTTCAGTGTTTCAGTTTTAATATTTAGGTCTTTGATCCACTGTGATATGATTTGGGTTCATGGTGACAGGTGTGTGCCCATATTCATTCTTCTACATGTGGATATCCAATTTTCCCAGCACCATTTGTTGAAGAGGCTATACTTTTTCCAGTGTGTGTTTTTGGCTCCTTTATTGAAGATTAGGTAGCTGAGTTTGTCTCTACAACCTCAATTCTGTTCCACTGGTCTACCTGTCTATTTTTGTGCCAATCCCACATAGATGCTATATAGTATAACTTGATGTCTGGTATTGTAATGCCTGCTGCCTTAGTTTTGTTACTTATTATTGCTTTGGCTATTCTAGGTCTCCTTTGGTTCCATATGAATTTAAGATTTTTTCCAAGTTCTGTGAAAAAAAAATTGTTGGTATTTTGATAGGAATTGCATGTAATCTGTGTATCACTTTTGGCAGTATAGTCATTTAGACTATATTGATTCTGCCTACTCAAGAAGAGGGGATGTCTTTTCATTTTTCTGCTGTTGTCTACAACTTCTTTCTTCAGTATAATGTAGTTTTCTTTTTATAGGTCCTTCACTTCCTTTGTTAGGTATACTCCTAGGTATTTAAGTTTTTGCTGGGTTGTTGAGAATGGGATTATTCTGCTAAGCTCTTTCTTGTTGAGTTTGTTTTGGTGTAGGGAAAAGCTATTTTCAGTATTGATTTTGTAGACTGCAAATTGGCTGAATTTATTATTTCCAAGAGTTTTAAAGTGGAGCTTTTGGACTCTTCTATGTAAACAATCATATCATCTGTAAATAAGGATAGTTTAACTTCCTCCTTTCTGATGCAAATTTCTATTTCACTTTCTTGTCTGATAGCTATGGCAAGTGTTTCAAGGACTATGTTGAGTAAGAGTGGTGAGAGTGGACAGCCTTGTCATGTTCTTGGTTTGAGAGGAAACACTTTCAAATTTTTATCCATTTACTACATTTTCAGTAGGTTTGGTATATATGGTTTCTATGAGTTTGAGATAAGGCCCTTCTATACTTATTTTTCTCAGAGTATTTATCATGAAAATGTTTTGAATTTTATCAAAGGCTTTTTCTGCATCAATGGAGATGATCATGTGGCTTTTGTTTTTGCTTTTGTTGATGTGGTGTATTACATTGATTGATTTATGTGTGTTAAATCAGCCTTGCATCCCAAGAATTAAACCCACCAGCCTCCTGAAGCTACCAGGGGTTCTGTCCATACTGGGCGCCACATTGCTCACCTACATCCATCTCTATGCTAAATTATTGTATTTATTTTAAACCAAAACTGTGATATTAGTAGAGAAAAGCTATTTCCTCTTGACACAAAAAGAAACAATGGTCAGAAAGAATTGCCCTGAAGTTCACAAATTCCATGAATAAAAAGGCCATTACTAGAGGTCAATACAACCAGTTGAAAGAGATGTCCTGCACTTAGACAGACCCTCTAAGGCAATTATTCAGACTTTTCATAAAGCAAGCAAAGGCAGAGTAACTTATCCAAAATGCTTCAGCATAACTATTAAAATTCAGAATTATTTTGAATTTTAGTATATTTGTATATATGTAATGAGATGTACTAGGATGAGGTCCATATCTAAACCACCATGCTTCATATATATGTTATGCACAAAGCTTGAGAATAGTTTTGTATTGGTATTCATGGCATGCCTATGTTTTTACTGCAACTCATCACATGAGGTCAGGTGAAACTTTTCCACTTGTGCTGTTGTCAGTGCTCAAGAAATTTTAGATTCTGGAGCATTTCAGATGTTTTGGATCTATAGATTTGTCTATACTGTATGATTTGTAAGGCACCAAAAACATCCCAACCCAAGACCACCCCAGTCTTTCCAATACACAGGTGCCTACAAAATGCATGTAAAATGCAGAAAACGCAATATAGAGTGTTTAAATCATAGCAGAATTTGCCATGGCTGTCATTTAGCTCTGAAAACTTGGAGAAGTAGCACAACTCTAATATCCAAAGACTGGATGCCATAACTCCATGTAAACCAGACCATGTCATCCACCCTATAGCTCTGACCTTTAAGATCTTGAATTGCTTGGCCTGTGCCTCTCTCAGACTCATCTTAACTATCACCTCTGTAATCCTCTCCTGTTCCACGAGTATAATAAATGCCTTGGGTCCCTAGTGCTCCCTGTCTGGAGCTTGCCTTCCCCAGGCCCTCCCATGGCTTCCTTCTTATCACTTAGATCTCAGCTTAAATATCATTTCTTTATTGTTGAGTCTTAATTACCTAAACAGAACACTGTATTATTATATCATTCCCGCTTATAAGTCTCTGAATTTTACACTATATTATTCCCACTTATAAGTCTCTGAATTCTACATACAAAATAACTTCTTATATTTATTTGTTTTCTTGCTTCCCACCAAACTCCTCCACTAAAATACAGGCTTTATAGTGTGTGTGTGTGTGTGTGTGTGTGCATGTGCCACATAACTTAATGCTCAGGAGTGCACAGATGTTCTTAGAACAAGGCCTGGCACTTGAAGGTTTTCAATAATTATTAGTTGAATGGATAAATTTTCCTGTATCAGCTGAGCAGGGGTTAGTTGTCTGAGGGATTTATTCACACTTAGCTGTGAACTGAATCCTAAGCCTACAGGTTGAATAAGACTGATGAGGGAAGAAGTTTCTCTGGTAGACTGGTGTTGTAACTCAGTGATTAAAGTGCTTACTGAGAAAGCTCAAGGGCCCAGGCTCAATCTCCCAGAAACACATAATAGCTGGGCATGGTAGTACATGCTTGGTAGTCCTAGCACTTGGGTGGATGCGGTGGGAGGATTGCCATGAGGGAGACCCTGTCTCAAATAACAAAGCAAAGCAAAACAAAACAAAACATCAGATTATAGTGATACCCAGTTCCAGGAAACTTCAGGGGAAAAGACTGCCACAAGTGCAGAGAGATTCTAAGGACCAATCTCAGCCTCTGTGCTTTGCTCCTGCAACATACACACAAGCGCACACACACAAATGCACAAGTTCCCACATATGCTCACATACACTCCAAATTCTGCTTCCTAAGACAAAGAGCTTAGAAGCTGAGCTGCCCAAATCACACATAAAGATTCTAGACAAGGGGACAGATCATCTTGTATAATTACTGCATAAGAGCTTCTATACAGCACCCTGCTGAAAGCAGAGAAGCAAGACAGATCAGAACAGATGGCTTATTAAATTATCCAGTCCATCAACTCAATGAATATTTCTAAATAGCTTTATTTCATTTCCTTTTTTTTTTTTCTATCTATGGGGTTCTAAGGTTTGCTTTTTTCCTCTTCATGTTTAGGGTTCTTCTTATGGGTTTTGATCATTGCTTTCCTTCTTCCATCTGCTGTCTATTATCATCCAGGCTTTAGTATGAATCTGATTAAAGATACTGATTGCCATTTAAAAAATAGCTATATGAATCCTACTTAGAAAAGAGGATAAATATTCTTGCAATTCTGGCAAACAGGAAGAAAATGGTAGAGCCTAGGTATATTACAAAAACATGTTTTGGAAAAGGGGCAGAAGCACCCCTTAGAAACCAGGTGACTTTAAGAAAAAGTCAAATTCTCTAAGCCCCATTTGTCTCATCTTCAAAACAGGAGTAATAGTACTTCACTCATCAAATTATTGTTAGAATTAAATGTGATAAACAAAAACCACATGACATAGACATAACAGAGAAAAACAGGGAGACTCAGCTACTACTACAGTGACTAAGAATAGCATTATATTTATTACTATTGTTACTGGCTGTCAAAAAAAGTACATAGGGACCTCAGAACTTTGTTTGAAAATATATCTGTCTTTTAAAACGTGGATCTTTTGAAGTCTTTTTGTATCATGTATCCACTGCTGATTAACACACAACTTGATGGTCTGAAACAGCGGCAGCCAGCTATTTTTGCCCATTAATCCATAATTTTAGCATGATTTGTGGGGGTGGCTCACCTCGTGCCATGTGGCATCAGCTGGGGTAGCTCATTTGGGGAGTAGAAGGTCTACTTTCTAGAGTACCTACTAGGTTACTAAAACTTTTGTGGTGGCTTCTTGGCTGGCAATTCAACCAGGAATTTGGGTCTCAAGTTCTCTCCATGAACTGACCAGGATCCTCACAGTGTGGTGAGGGGGTTTTAAGCATGAGCATCTCAAGAGGATAAAACAGTGTGGCACTTTATGACTTAGCCTCAGAAGTCACATTACATCACTTTCTTTGTATACTATTTGTCCAATCAGTCATAACAACTCACCCAGTTTTCAGGGGAAGGGTTTTGGGCACCATCACTTGATTCAAAGGTCACTTTTAAGATCCTAGAAGCCCAATTTACAGAATCTAGACAACCATACGGGAACAAAGATGTTATTACAGGTTTTTTTTTTTTTTTTTTGAAAATACAATTAACTACATCTCTCTGATTCCACAACTCAAGACAGTCTTCCATACTTCACTCCCACCAGATACATGTCTTCCTTTTTTGGCCCAGCTTACTTATGGCCTCACATTACCCTGACCCTTTCAGCAGGGTCCTTTTTTTTTTTTTTTTTTTTTTTTTTTTTTTTTTTTTTTTTTTTTTTTTTTTTTTTTTTTTTTTTTTTTTTTTTTTTTTTTTTTTTTTTTTTTTTTTTTTTTTTTTTTTTTTTTTTTTTTTTTTTTTTTTTTTTTTTTTTTTTTTTAATGCCTTGGTTACTCATTGGTTGCTGGGACAAAATTTTCAACATCTTCTACTTAAGGAATAAATGACTTAGATTAGCACATAGTTGTAGGTCTCACACAGTTCATTCTTGGGCAGCCAACAACAGGTGAAGCACATGGCAGAGGCTGAAGAGCTACTTCAGCAGAGAGAAAGCCAAGTGAGCAGGGAGCCAGTTCTACCTAGAGACTCAAGCAAGGCCAGAGCTTTCTCAGAAAGAAGCTGTAACAATGTTTCTCTCCCTTCCTTTACTTAGTTCAAGCTTCCTATTGGACTGCCTATAACAGAGTGGGTACCTCTCCCTCACTTCCTGCCCCATGAATCAAAAACACAATAAATTGACACAGTTCCTTCAGGTCAAGCTCCACATCTGCCTCTTCTAACCAAGCCCTACCTGAGAACAGCACATAGTTCCATAAGTATCCCACTACAGCCAAATACATGAGGCTTTTGGGGGGCATTCTAGAATCTTTCAGCACCGTCCTTTATTTTTTTAAACAGCTAAAATCAATCTCACATAAACTGTGGTGAAATAGGAAAATAGAAATGCTTCACAATTTATTTTTGCTTCATTGTGTGGATAAGGGCAGCTCTGAAATAAAATCCCATTCCTTCATAACATTTCGAAACCTTGATGTTTTTATTTGTGAAACCGGACATGACAGCAATAACACCTTGATGAATTTTTTTGGAGAATTAAATTAACAAGTCAAATTTCACAAAACACTTAACATGTAATAGCAATCCTACCTTCTAAGTGTTAGCACAAGAATGTTAGCTATTACGATGCTGCCAACAAGTTGGATTCTGCAGCAACCCTCGTAGGGATTTCTCTTAGCCAAAGAACACTTTTGTGCTATACTCGTCAAGTTAAAGACAGAGAAAATATCACAGAGTTTAATTAAGAGAAAGGTATTTTTAATACTTTTAGCATAATTTTTAAGCCTTTCATGTGGAGAAGATGGGGTTGTACAAAATCGTCAAAGTTGAATCCACTTTTAAGGGGGAGGAGGAAAGCTGGATGTGAGTAAATCTATAACATGGCTCAGTCTAAAGGACACAAAAGTCCTTACAAAAAAAGATCTCTCTCTCAGTCATATCACACATTACAACAGATGACATTCCAGGCCCCTTTCAGCCCATCTAGTTTCTAGTTCTCTGGTAACAGAAGTTCTTTTGATTACCAGCAACATAATCTGACTTTGGCCATCTTAAATCATAAAGAGAACTTAATGGAAAGATATTAGAATTTTCTGGAAGACAGAAGGCAGGCTCGCTCTGAAAGCCTGGGCTACTTCTTATGAAGTATTGCCATTATGGGACCTAACCCCAGTGGACCACCAGAAATAGTCTTCCTATTCCAAGTTTTCAGTTCCCTCCAAATAAATGCCAAGTCAAACTTCATTCACTTCTAAGAACAAGCACAAAAATGTCAGCCATCATAACGTTGCCAATAAGCTGGACTTTACAACAATCAGAGACTTCTCCCACCTAAGAACACTGGAAGATTAAACTTCTACCAATAAAAAGCAGGATTCCTTCCTATGGAAATGGCACTTTTAGCTTATCCCATCAATGGTATAAAAACAAAAAAAGTAAGGCAAGAAATGGCAGAAAGAAGCTATAGTCGTCAAGGAACCCTACCACAAACAAAAGCCTTCAGCAGCTTCCTAGCTTCCTATTTCCTTCCCCATTGTAATAGAAAGTGCTCTACCCTGGGTGAAGAGCTGGGGACCCAGAGAAGACATGACGTGCCTACAGTAAGGTTACACAGTAAGGTTGGTATTGCAGAGACAAAAGTGATTAGACACTGTTTCACAGCAGTGATTTTACTAGTGGTTACAAACCCCCAACTGGGAAGAACAGAGAGTGGGGTTCAAATTCTATGTCTTATGTTTTATAACAAGTTGTAGTGAAGTTTTGCTAATTATTTTGCCAAAATTCCAGTTCATTGTAAGATATTACAAGGTTTACATGGAAGAAGGTGATTACAGCCCTTGGACAGTACCTTATACATAGTAGGGTCTGCCTGTGCATAGTTATGACCCTCATAAAACCAAAGAGAACTTCCCCACTTATCTTTGCCTGTGAGTGCTAAGAGAAACCATAAAGATCATTATTCCAAGGCATAGACAGTTTTGGACCAGAACATTAGATTCACTTGGGAAACGTGTTAACAATACAGCTCATGGCCTTACTCCCAGATCATCTGACTCAGAAGACCAGGTAAAAGGTCTGAAATACACTTTTTCTTTTCAGCTACCCACCACAATCTAAATGACTGCTTCATAATCTATGATTACTTTGTTTCAAACGAGACTACCCACTCACTCAAAGGCTAAGAAACTGATAGCTATAAAAATAATAATTCAACTACACTTTCACACTAAGAACTACTGGGCATATTAGTTTTTATGGCTATATAACAAATCACTGCAAACTTGGTGGCCTAAAACAACACAAATTTATCAATTCTGAACTAATTTCTGTAAGTCAGAAGTCTGAACTCGGGATGGCTGGGCTCCCTCCTCAGAGTCTCATGGGGCCAACACCAACATGTTGGCTGAGCTCAGGGTTCTTTCAAATGTGCAGGTTCCATGCAGAATTTAGTTCCTTATAGCTGTAAAACTAAGGTCCTATAGCTTGCTGGCTGTTGACCAGGGGCCACTGAGAATTCCAGAGTCACGCTCTGGTTTTTGTCATGTGGCTCATTCTGTCCCTGAAGCCAGCAATGAGGAATATTCCTCACTGTCTCTCCACCTCTAACCTCTAGACCCAGAGTTTTAAGGCCTGATTTCAAAAGCTAACTAAGTAGGACTCTTAATTACATCTACAAAATTCCTTTTGTCACATAACATAACTAATACAACACAACACAACATAACATAAATTAATGATTATGGAGCAATAGCCCCTTGTACGTTTTGTCCACATTGAGGAAAATAAAAAGATTTTGCAAGTCTTGGGGGAGGCACTGGTTATTTTAGAATTCTGCCTGTCATGCTTACACTATAAACTAAGACAGGGATTAGACAAGTTGATCAACCCTGCCGATGTCACCACCTCCTCAGATTATAGCAGACACTCTCTAACCCCTAAATCAACATTCGTACTTTCAAAGCAAGGAATAAAAACAAATTCGTTAGGTGTATCATAATTATTAATTCCAGCCATCCTAGCGTGTACGTTATAAATTTCTTGAACAGGCACGTTTCCTTGGTGCATCGCCGTGACAAACTGACCATTTAGCTCACTCAGCAATGCTGGCCTGTGACCAGAAAACATACCTGAATGGATCTCAAACTGATGAAGCAAGTCAACCACTGACAATCTGAACACTCAAAAAGAACTATGGAGAAAGGAAAACAAACTCAGCCTAGTGTTTCCTACCTACCAAGCACTAAATCAGGATTTTTGTGTGTATTATCCCATCCAGGAGTTAAAATAGTCAGTGAAGTAGACATTGTTGTCTTCTATTGTATTAAAAAACTGAGGCTTTGGTCATGCAATTTGCTGAAATTAAAAAAAAAAAGAAAAAAACCACACAGACGTGGTGAGAGCCAGCAGCAGGATTTAAATGTAGGTCATCCCAATTTCAAACCACATGTTTAGTTGACAGACTTAATATCAATAAATGCTGGTTGATATTTTTTTCTCTGTGATGTCAGCCACACAATGTATTTTTTAAAAAGAGCAAAGCAAAGCTGTATCCCCAAGCAGTCTTGAAAAATAATAAGTACTACATTTTGTTCTCGCCCTAAGTAAAACTAAATCTCCCCGATAGCGTCAGATGTATTCAGATGTATTACTAATTACACAATTACATTATGCAGTCATGCTGGCAATAAAATTCTTGGAGTGCTTTCAGCAAATTCAAGTTCAGAGAAAATAATGGCTTACTTTAGAATTATTTGCTAAATTAACAATTCTTTACTCAACATTGTTTTTAATAATTCAAGTACAGGATGTTTTATTATGAACATTTCCCAAAAACAAGATTTAAAAATTCCATTCTTATTACTGTGTACATGCTTGCTCCCAAAAGGTTTTAAAAAAAAATAGTCAATAATCCTGCTTTGCATAAGAGTGAAGAAATTTTCATCCTTTCCATAATTCTTTCAACTGGGACACCTCTCCTACCTGCCCCAGTACTATCAGAATAGGAGAGGAAAGGCCACAATGTAATTTAGTTCCCTCAGCAGCCTACCACAGATGTTTGCAAATCCTTAGGAGGAGGAGGAGAAAAAAAGATGCTATGCTAGAAGTTTTTACCACAAAGACTGCCTCAACATGTCTCATCCCACACTGTGGTTTTGCATTCCCCCATTGCTGTCTTATCAAGAAGTGTAGTTTATTTTATCTCCTTGAACCTTGGTAGCCTAACTGCACAGACAAATATAATATTGCAAAATAAAAAAAGGAAGGGAGGGAGGGAGGGAGGAAAGAAGGGAGGAAGGAAGGAAGGAAGGAAAAGCCATTCTGTCCATTCCAGACTCAGCCCTCAGCTGGCCAGGCAGCTTCTGTTTCTCTCCTTTTAGACGACCCATTCCTGGGATCCTCTGTCTGAGCACCGTGCCAACATGCTGTGAGTGGTACACCATATGGAAAGACCATATGTGGCTGTGCTGACAAACCTCCAGCCCCAAACACTAGCTGTGGGAGTGTGCATTTTGGACATCTAGCCCAGTCAGTTCTTCAGATAACCACAGCTCCAGCCAACATCTGACAGCAATCACCCAAGCTATCCCCAGAAATAATCATTCACTTGAGTCCATTCAAGCCACAGAAACATGCGAGATAATGACAAATTGTTCTTAAGGCTCTAAATTTTAGAGATATTTGTAATATACCTTATTTCAGTTGGCCACACACATGAACTAATAGTAGACCAAGCCACTGAGTGAAGGGCTACTTTTCTAAGAAGGATCAATCTGGAGTTTCCTATTCTTATACAGATCCATTTTTCCATCTGTGAATCACAGTTACAGGGTCACAACTTACAGGCTCATCATGAGGACTCACTGCTTAGGAACAATACTTCTAAAACCCTCATAGAAGCCATACATTCATATGTGATGAAGCCACACTGGCTCACCAAAAATCAAGTGGTGTTGTTTTGGGCTGGAGTCATAACAACTCAGAGTATCACTGCTGTTCCCTCTGCAACTCAGAAGCTGGTGAACAGGCACATATGGCCTTGATAGCTAAAACTGAAATGAATTAAATGTTGCTTAACTCATGCAACTTATTCAACATAGAAAAAAATTAAACTGTGAACTTATTGGCTGAGGAGTCATCCACAAGAATAAAAATGATAACGACTAAGAAATGTGATCTATAATCATCCCAGAGGCTATTACACTTCAACCCCTCACCATAGACCAGGCTACCCACCATGCTGACTATAAGTATTAGTTCGCTTGATCCTTCAAATAGTCCATGATGTGAATACTACTACATCCTTTGTTTGACGAAGGAAAGAACTGAGACAATATTGTGGTTCAGGTCTGGAATATCCCCCAAATATATTGAGATGTTATGGATTATCTCTGGAACCATGTGCTGTTAGGAGATGGGGTCTGGTTTGGAAGGTGGATTATGGGTATGTGGTGGATTATAGGTGTGTGGTGGAAGACAGATGTGAGTGAGGTAGGTTATATATTACATGCATGTGGTGGGTTAGGGGCTTAAACATGGAATGGATGGAACAAAGGCGAGACCTAAAAGTGGTGGATCCCTGGGAGAGGACCTGGAAGGGTATATGCTACTTTCGCCCTTTGCTGGGGGACTCTTGGCTTTCTGTTTGCAATGCTGTGAGGAGCTGCCTCTTTCTCTGACTCCACCATATGCTTCCACTGTGGCCAGCTGCCCATGAGTGGGACTAAGACCTTCTGACATTGTAAGCTAAGTAATCTTTTCCTCCCCTAAAGTGTGGGTGTTAGAAGTTTAGTCACAGTGACAAAAAAGTAACTAAGACAGGCACAGAGAGGAAACTTCCTTAAAGAAAGCCATACAAAAAGGAAATAGCAAAACCAATTTTCAAAGTCTGCTGGTATAGATTTTGACTATACTGGCTCCCCAAATACCTACATTTGTATGTAACTCAAATTAAGTGACCCCAAATTGTTCCCTTTATCTTTCTTCTTCTTAGACACATTGCATCAGGGACTGATGGTGTTTGAGTTGCAGTATAGACCTTTGGTCATGACATGAAAAAAGTGAGGCTTGGTGTTTGATGACCCTGGTTAACAGTCATACCAGAATGAACTCTCACATAACTGTTTTAGGGGGCAAACACTTGTACCAAACTTTTGGAAACTTAACGCTTAACCGGTTGAAGATGAGAGTACACTGATCTGATTCCTAAATAGACGGCACCAAAAAACTTATGCACCTGTTATGGAAACTACTTATATGGAAGTCTATCATATGCATCATTGAATATAGAAAATACTTAGGGGCTAGAGGAATAGCACAACAGTAGAGCACTTGCCTAGCTAGCACAAGCCCCTGACTTTGATTCCCCAGCAGCACATAACCTGGGCATGGGAGCATGCCTGTAATCCCAATACTCAAGAAGCTGAGGCAATAGTATTGCCTGAGTTGGAAGCCAGCCTGGCATCCACAGTAAGTTCAGGACCAGCCTGAATTAACAGAGTAAGACCTTTCCAAGAAAGAAAGAAAGAAAGAAAGAAAGAAAGAAAGAAAGAAAGAAAGAAAGACAGACAGACAGACAGACACAACAAATGGAGGTAGGGAGGGACAGAGGGAGGAAAGAAGGAAGGGAAGGAAGAAACAAAGAAACAAAGAACTTAGATACAATCTAAATATTCATCAACCAAATGATAAAATGATTTATGTTATTGTCATTAGGGAGTCACCATCTAGCATTTTAAAGTGAATCAACTAGAAATAAATGCCTCAACACAGATAAACGGCAGAAGCTATAGTAAACGAAAAAGGCAAGTTTCAAACTTTGAGTCCACTTCTATGAGGTTATGCAGCATGTAAATTTTTATGTACTATTTATGCTTACATACGTATGTAGAGAATAGATGATGGTTAGCTCAAGAAATAGATAAGGGCCACAGAAGAGGCTTATATTTTATCTGTAATATTTTATTTCCCAAACTCGGTGGCAAATACATAGGCTTTTATTGTATTGTCAATTCACGTTGGATCCTTGGAAAAATTTATCATTTTTTAACTGCTCAGGAATCCAACTTTCATATCATCCCCAAACTTCTGGCCTTGAGAGCCATTTCTCACTTCCTTTCACTCATTCTCCAAAGTCTCCCTTTCCCTGAAGTGGATTCCCTACATTCTTCCAGTCAAAACTGTCATTTATTGAGAGCTCAAATTGCAAACAATCCTGAAATGGTCTCCACTGTAAAACAAGAACCAGAGGGATGACTTTCAAAGCCTAAAGAAACAACATCATAAAGGTAAAAGGAGGTCTAGGAATGTGGTTCAGTGGTAAAACCCTTACCAGACAGGCACAAGCCCTGATTTTGAACCCCAGTCCTGCAAAAAAAATTTTTTTAATAAATAAATAAATATGGAAAGATTGTCATTAGGTCCTGCTAGACATATGTTCAAACTGCAGCTCTTCTACAAATATCTGTTGCCTACTAGTCTCCTTTAATTTGGAATGCCCCCAAAAGCCTCATGCATTTGGATGTTATGGATTATCTGTGAAACCACATGCTGTTGGCAGATTGGGGCCTAGCCTGGAGGGGTAGATTTCAGGCATGTGGATTGTATTATAGATGTGTGGTAGTGCCTTAAACCAGGAAGAGGTGGAACACTGAAGCTGGACACAGAAGAGGCAGATCCCTGGGATGGGACCTAGAAGAATATATGCTGCTTCCTGCCTTACTTCTGGACTGGACTTGGCTTCTTGTTTGCAACGCAGAGAGGAACTGCCTCTACCTCTGCCTCTGCCATGTACTTCCACTAATGCCATCTGCTCCTGTGTGGACCTGTGTGACCTTCTGAAACTATGAGATAAAATGAACTTTTCCTCCCTTAATTGGTATATTCCAGGTACTTTGTCACAACAAAAAAAGTAACTAAGACAAAAAATGGTACCAGAGAAGTGGTGGTGGTGTTTGTGACTTTACCTGACCATGTGGTTTGGAAGACTTTGGAACCAGTTTGCAGGAGTTTGGAAAGGTTTGAGATGCCAGCTGAAGAAGCCTTGGAGTGCTCTGAGCTTGATGGGAGATTCTGGTTGGAGCTCAGAAGACCAGAATGCTGATAAAAGTGTGGATTGGAAAAACCAGGCTCAAAAGCTTCAGGTGGGAAGGAGGATTATATTGGTAAAACTACGCATGCTACTACTCTCTGGCAGAAAGTTTGTTGGAATTTTGCCCTTATTCAAAGACTTCCTGAAACTGAGATTAAGGGTAGTGGACTACTTAATCTGGTGGAGGAAATATCAAGGAGCCTGATATTCAGGCTGCCTCTTGGGTGCTTTTTGCAGTGTTTGTCCAGCTGTTTGGCAAAATGTAGGAGGAAAAAAAAGGCAGAGAAAAATCATATAAGAAGTTTGCATTGCCAGAATAAAATGACCAGCAGTGATGAGGCCAAAGAGCACAGGGAAGCTAAAGAGACTCCCACTCAAAAGAAGCCAGGAATTTGGAATCAAGCTGTAAGACTGTAAGAAAGAGGTCTTGAGGTTGTCTCAGGAATTAACAAGATCACACCCTTTACCAATTAAAATGTGCAAAGGTGAAAGTTCTTGTTCTGAGAAGAATACCCCAGGGCTCCCTGTAAGGCCAAGGAAGGAAGTGTTTGTCAGAATTCAGCTCCCTGGAGTCAGCAATCCAGGCACCCAGAAGCTGCCGTAGCCATGGCACATGGGGGCCAGACTATTGCTCAAGTCAGTGCAGATCTTGGTGGCATCCACATGGTCCTGGATTTACAGGCCTGGAGAATGCAAAACTCGTGTGGTCATAGAAGGTTCTAAGTAACTAAGAAAGCTTCTAAGTAACTAAGATACCTACTAAGTGCTCCAGACTCAGTTGTTGTGTTGCACATGTCCAAGGGGAGGTGGCACCCTTTGCAATTGTTTTCTACAGGCTTTGGATTTGGGTTCTATTCATACAGATAACCAGTTATAATGGAATAAGAGAAATAAAAGAGCTCCATCATCCAATTGCCCCATCTTAACAAATGAAAAAACAGAGGCCCAGAGAGAGAGAGCTAAATTTTCCTAAACTTACAGAACAGGACACAGATGAAGATTCAGATCCCCGAATCCCCAAACCAGTGCTTATTTCTCTGCCCCATCCTGTTTTGTCCCACAATCCATAAGGCTGTCTCTGGGTGGGGTGGGCACAGGGAGTAAACAGATAAGAAAAAGAAGAATCGGGTATGTTCCTCTCTCTCTTTGAAATAATGCCACTTCTCTCCCCCACCTTTCCCTTTCTCTATGTCCCCAGGCTTTCGAACAGTTTGTGCTTTAAGGTTGCAACTTGTTTAATTAATCACGCACTTCACAACACAAGCAGCATTTCCCATTGTAGCATGACTCACCAGGGGAACAACTCTTCCAAGAGCAGCCTGAGGAGATGGAAAGTGTATGAAGAAACAAGAAAAGCCCAGGCTGACACTCAAGAGGCTACATTCTCAATCCTGCTGCATTCCACAAGTCAGTCACCTTCTGAGCTTCCATTTGATCACAAGCCTTTAGCAACGACAAACATATGAACTATGATCTATCCTCACTAGACGATATGCCTTGAGCACAGACCCTAAAAATGCAACCTGAGTCACAGCCACTTATGACTTGTGATGACCTCTACTCCCCATTTCTTCTGGGACACACTCCCTGATTTCCACTCTGAAAACCATACTTTCCACTGTTTTTAGCCAGGAGACTCTGTAGACAACCCCATTCCTAACCTTTGGTATAGATCATACAACCCAGACCTAAGCCAATCAAACTACCTTATCTCTCTCTGAAATAGTGACTGGCTCAGAGACAGACGCATGTCATATGAAGTGCCAATAAAAGACTATCTTTTGCTGGGATTCCCACAGTAGAAGTAAATACACTTCCCTGCTGTGTGTGAGCCTAAGAACACAGCTGGTCTTGAGATTCTGCTCTCATGGTGGAGCCAAAAACAAGCTTAGGTAGGAGAAACTGAAGTCAAGATACAAATAAAGTAGTTCTCAACAGGACCATCTGAATGGTAGTATAAGTCAGCCCTCAAAGCAGCACTGCTCCAGGACTTTAAATGCCCTTGAACAGTAAAGTTTCTTCTTTGCTTGAGGTGGGTTTTGTCATGAAAGAAAGAATCCTAAGTAGCCCACTTTTTCGCACAAGAAGGGCATCAATTCCTCTCCTCAAATGCCTTCAGTGGTGAGGATCACTCTGCCTCTTGGTACTTCTTTCCCAAGCCTACTTGGCCTTGACCCTCTGAGGCACTCCAAGGAAGAGTCAGAGGGCAGCTGAGAGAAGACACAGGAAATGTCAGATGAGAAGTGAAGCTACCCACAGCTGCGGGGCAGGCTGACATTTATGAGAAGTGTTAGATCTCCAGAGTCTTCCACGTTGTTTAATATCATATATTGATTTTTTGTTTCCCTGAAGGGAAGAAGTATTTGACTAACAATCACAGTTCCCATAAGATAAAGTGACAGCAGCAACCTTCTGAACATAGAAGAACGAGAAACCAGGAAAGAAAAAAAAAGGGGGGATGGAGGGATGATCACCTGTGAAACTGAAAAATGCTATGTACTTTACTGAGGCTGGAATCCCCTAAATAAGCAAGTGAGAAAGATGAAATTTATCTTGGGCACCTTGCCAATTCTTCTAATCATTTTCATAATGTCTTTTCCATTTCACTGCTCCTCTGCCAGAAAGGGTGTCATCTTGATGTCAGGAAAACAAAGGTAATTAGAACTATTCTTAGTAGTTACACACTCAGCTCCTGGGCTACTCTCCCACCGATCTTAAGTCCCTGCCATATGCCAGGATACTCTTTTCTTGTGGTAGTCTTAGAACAAATTTGAATTTATATTTAAATTTGTAAGTATAAACTTATATTGCTAATCCTTTGAATTTCTGTAAGCTTCCTATCTCTGGTCCTCAAAGGGTCGCCATGTGGTAAGCACTGTAGAGACATTCTGCTGTACACCTAGGAAGAACCAGGACAGTCACCACATCTCCATGCCTATTCTGTGACCAGTGTGCAGCAGGGTCCCAGCCAGCTATACATAAATGAATTACATGATTCTCTTTTCAGAGTACAGAACAAAGATACAGAAGAGAAGCAAAGTGCATAGCTGAAAGCCGAATGGATTAATCCTGGTTTTCTGTGGGACCCTGACTAGGCCTGGGATGATTGTAGGTAGCAGTGGCTCATACCCCGATAATCTCAATGCTTGAGACAAGACCAGCAGGCATGAGGCCACTCCCTCTTATCTCAGACCTAGGATGGGCCACAGCTCATCACACCCAAATTCCTAATTTTCCCCTGCTTCCAGCCCCTTACCAGAGATCACGTGGTCAGGCTTGAAAAGACCTGCCATGCAAATTAGGCTACTTTCAGACTCCAAAATCCCCCCAATCAGTGAATGACCCTTGCCCTGTTACCTGGCTGACCCACCTCCATTAAACTGCTTATAAGCCCGGCCCTTGCCTCCAATAAACAAACTGTTAACACTGATTCTGCCTCCCAGATGTGATTCTGTCGTACTCACGCTACTCGAGACCCTGTTCCCCTAGACTTCACTGGTTCCTGATCGCCGGTGGCCAACGGTGACCAGGAGTCCCCAGGCCCTGACAGTTCTCAACAATTCCTCCTCTCCTGAACATCATCCCACACTTGCAGTGCCCAACTCTGTTACAGCCTACCTCGCTACAGTTCTCTAGAGCTGGTCACACAGATGCCACAGCCCAATTCAGCCTCCAGCCTCCCTCCCTACTTGAACCCAGCCGCAGTGAAAGCAGTGCACCTAGCAAGAGAAATGCGTGAGTCTTTTCTGTCAACCTTACACCCTATGAGCCCACACCAAAGATAGAAACAAGAAAGGGGCTCCCAATGGCAGCTTCCTCTAGATCCACTGCCCAGTTCCCTTCTACCCACCCAGGTCTGGTTTTCTAGATGTTACCACCATCATGGTCACCATCATTGCCGATGCCTGGAGAGTGCTTGGCACATGTCAGGCACTGCCCAAGCCATATTACATGCATCCTTGATTTAATCCCCTGACAAACTTACGAGGCTATGTCTTCATTATTTTGTTTTTCACTGAGGAAACTGAGGCTCAGAAGTAGTTGCCAGGTTATTAACTGACAGTCTGGATCTAAATTCAGATCTTTCTGACCTTCCCTCCACAATGAGGACTCAAAACTAACAACTAAGCAGAAAAATTGAAAAAAATTTTTTGAATGCAGGCAACCCTTAACTTCACATATGCTTTCTTTTTTTGTCCATAAGAAACTGCTGTGTGACTTTTGACAACTCAGCCTCCCTGGGCTTTGGTGTCTATCTGCAGAAGAGAAGAGTTGGACTAGCTGGCTTTAAGTGCCCCATTTTTCAGTTCCTTCCTTCGTCTGCTGCCTACAGCATGCTCACTAAATTCCATCATTCACCTTTCAGCAATGAATAAATAGTGTGGTAAAAAATAAAAATAGGGATGCAGGAGCATAGGTCAGTCGTAGAGTGCATGGTTATCAGGCACAGGCCTTGGGTCTTGAATTGGGTCTTCTCAGCATGAAAGAAGGAAAAGAAAGGAAGGGAAGAAGAGAGGAGAGGGGAGGGGAGGGGAGGAGAGGGGAGGGAAAGGGAAGGGAGGAGAGGGGAGGGGAGGGGAGGGGAGGGGAGGGGAGCAAGCAAGCTAGCATTGCTCCTTCTCCAAAGTCTTTAAATATTATGCACCAGGAAATTTAGTGGAGGAAATCACAAAATTCTAGCAAGTCCAGAGAACATTTGAATCAGAAATTAATTATTTAAAAACCTAATAGCTGCTGTCACTTAATGAAGGTCTCTTTCATCTCAGGCAGTTCATTAAATATTGCAATATATTGTTGCACTGAATCCTCCAACAGCCCTATAAAGCTGGTGTTCATGTCATCCAGGTTGCACAAAGGAAGAAACTGAGGTACTGAGTAGTTGAGTAAATTCAAAATCACATAGCCAACTGTGCTGGAGCCCAAGTTGGCTTTATATCAAAACCTCTCCCACAGATCTCACTCAAGTTTCTCCAGAGATTTTCAGAAATTGTCTCTGAAAATCTCAAATCATTGGCTCTCCCATAAGAGATGCCATAGTAACAAACTGTTAAAATATGCTGATTTTTAAAAATGGATATTAACAGAAACTAGTATCTTTAACCTTAGTCCTAATACAAGAGAAGAAAGAGCTGCAAGTGCCTTTTTCTAAAAGAGTCCACCAAAAACAGATGTGGTTCTTCTTTCCTCTTAGTGTTATTCCTGCTTAAAAAAAAAATGGTTTAAAAGAAAAATAATACATTGTTTTGAATTGGGTTTCATGCGTAATATCAATGTCATTAATCTAATTGGTGATAAGAAACCAAAACAAATTGGCTGTTATCAGGACGACCATCAGTAATCCATTACTGACTGCCCTTATGCATGGCAGTATTTCTTGTTTCTAAGCAGAGACAGATGCTATGGTCATGGCTCCTCTATGGAAAACCAGGACAGAAGGGCAGCTGCGCAGATCTTTCATGACAGCAGCTTACAGGAGAATCTTACTTCAAAGATCAAGGTAGCTGAAACTAGTTAGTCTTCCCTGACTTTGAAAATACACGTAATCATATGAATGCTGCTCTCCCTTCTCTCCACCTATCCCAATTCTCCTGGGTGCAAATAGGTCCAAACCCTGGCAGAAACCTTTCCAGAGTTCTCCAGCTTCCACTGGCTAGGCCGTTCATTATCTTCAGATTACATATTATTTTTCCCCTACAAAGTGCTTGGTTTTATAAAAGCAAAAGTCGTCACAATACCGACATCAAGTTATACTACAAAGCAACATAATAAAAACCACATGGAATTGCCACAAAAAAGGGGGACCAACAGAAACATCCCCAAGCATTCTCTGTCATTGATCTTTGACAAAAGGACCAGAAAATGCACCGAAAAAAGTTAGCTTCTTTCGCAAACAGTGCTGAGAAAACTCATTATTCACACTCAGAATGAAACTAGATCCACACATTCCAGTATGTACCAAAATCAAATCAAAATGGAACAAATGCCTACATATTAAAATGGAAACACTGAACCTACTAGAAAATAAAACAGAAGAAACCTGTGAAGACATAGGCATAGGCAAGGACTTTCTCAACAAAACACTAATGCACATGAGATAGCACCAAAAATCAGCAAATGGGATTATACCAAGTCAAAAAGCTTCTGCACAGTAAAGGAAATGACCAAAAGAGTGAAGAGAGAAGCAATAGAACAGAAGAAGTGCTTGCCAGCTACTCCTCAGAGGGAGGGTTATTATCTAAAATATACAAAGAACTGAAAAAAATTAGACTCCCAAAAATTAAAGATTCAATTAAAAATGGGCAACTGAAATGGATACTTCTTCTCAAAGAAGTATGAATATGTGAAAAAAATGTTCAGCATCTTTGCACCTACAAACCATAATACTTTTTCTGGTTAAAGCCAAACTTGTCTCAAAAAACAAAACAAAACAAAACAAAACACTCAATTGAAATTTTAGAAATAGAGGTCTTTGCCTCTGCTAAGTCTATCCCAAAACCCCATGAGCCATCAACTCCTCCAATTTATTACAATACTTCTTAAATACTTCTTTTTTCTTCTTCCCTACAAATACCACCTCTGAACAACAAATCTTGTTGCCAAGTGCAGTAGGCTTTTCCTTTCTTTCCTTTTTTTCTTTTTTAGATCAGCTTGAAGCAGAAATATTATTCCATTAGAGCTTAGAATTTTCAAGTGTAAATCTCTTCCACAGTCAGGTGTGTGAGTCCAAAAAAGATAAGGGTGTTAGGAAATATGTTTCCACATTGGAAATGTCCTCAGATTAATTTGGAGCTCCTTGTTAATAGCATACTAGTTCTATACTCTCAGACACATTATTATTGCTCACATGGCTAACTTGACATTTTAACATTAAAGTCAATTTAAAAATGAGAGAAGGAATTAAATATAAATGCTTCTAAATCACCCCCAAACACATATATTTGACCATCTTTTGGAAGATGAAAGGCTTTCTGAGAAATAGAACAGGAACAGAAAATTTGGACTTGTATACTACTTCTGCAGTAAGTACAGTCACGTTGCCATATCTAGGCATGGACTGCTGAGACCAAGAAGGTGTCCAACTTGGAAACTCATTCAAAATGCTCTCTGAAAAGATGTCAGAATAACCCATCATCAATAATTTTTAATTGAGCTACTTAATTTTCTATTTCTCAAATTAGCATATGTACTTCCTCCAAGGTTTGTGGTAAAATGAGCAGGAGGTGTGGCAGATCACAGAACAACATGCCACATTTTGTTGAACAAGTTGGTCTTGGCCTTCCCTCTTCTTTTAGAAATTAAAATTAACAGGAATATAATTTGGAAGCCTTTGACAAATAGAGATTAAGAATTCAGGGCTGTGGTTAGTCAAGACTACCTCACGCCTATTTCTGGCACTTGTGAGTTTGAGCAAATGACTTAACCTCTCAGAAACTCAATTTTACCATGAAGAGAAGATTGCATACTTCACAGGATTATAATAAAGACTGAATGACAGGAAATCTAGCTATTAGCATAAAGCTTAGCACAAGGAAGTACTTGGTAAGTGGGGAATATTACAGGCTCTTGGTAAAAACAAGTTAATTTGGTTGTAAGCAATAGCAATCAACTTAACCTAACTCAACTATGAAAGGTTTATTGTAAAAACATATTAGGTAATATGAAAGCCAACCAATGAAAGAAAATACAGTCCAGCTGGTTACATAATGGCTGAACTGGAAAATCCTGAACCAATGAATCCTTCATTTTAATTTTCTCTCTGTTCGTGTCCCATTTGTCTCCTGGTAGAAAGTGTTAGTTGATTCACCCTGCCACTTAACATATTTAACATATTTTAACATATTTTCCTGGAAAGTCTGAGACGGATTGAGTGTACTTCTTATGTTGTGAATACAGAAGATGAGGAATTATGTACTGTCAGAGTCTGAGAGCCTTAGATATCATCTATTTCAGGGATGACAGTAACATAGCACAGGGTTCTTTCTCCTCCCTCTTCTGTCCATAGCAGACATCACTAATCAATTTTGACAACTTTTATGCTGAATTCACAGCTGACTTCATAATGCTTCTCAGTATTACATTTTCAGACACTTCCAGATAGCCAATACCAAATGAATGGAAAAGTTTCCTGAGATAGAAGTGATCTTCCAATCCTGATCCAACTGTTTGTTACAGGTGAAGAGCTGAGGTGCAAGAATGAATGTAACTATCCAAAGGTAGAGAGATCCCTCATGTATCTGTAGCATGAACCCTGGCCTGGGAACAGAGCCAGTGCCGTGAGGCAATCATGCTGCAGCACTGTTACAGAACAAAAGAAGAGGGAAAAGAGAACCTTCTGAACCCTGTCGCCCCTGTACGTGATGGCTAGTGGGCTGCAGCAGGCTTGAGAAGCCAGTCACTCTCACTCTGCAGAAGGCCTGAGAGTGCCAGAATTGGCAGCCTCAAACACAGCTGAAAAGCCTTTCCAAGCAGCAACTCACAGACCTGAAGATGTAAAGAAGGTGTGCAGTAACAGGGAATCCCCCAGTGTCCCAGGCAGCATATTGCACAGCCAAAGGACAACACACTTCTTAGGGACTACACAAATTAAGATCTCCTCATTATTGGAAAACAGAGATTGTCTAAAGAACTACCACTGCAAGCCAAAGAAATACCCAAAATGAGAAAACATGGGAGCAAGGCATCTCTAAAAGTCCCCAGTCCACCAAGTAAAACCCAAACAGAACCAGAGGAAGACTCAAAATTCCTGAAGTATGGGGGTGGGGGGTAGGGGGGATGATAACACTGGAACAAACCTGAAATAACACTTAAGGCAAACCCAACAAACTTGTCTGTGGAGTAGAGAGACTCCATCAACAATGCCTGAGCTTCAACTCACTACAACAAAATCGTGGGTAAATGAGGTACTAAGTCACCCACAAAAGGGCTTAACACTTCAGAAGTTGATACCAGGGATCTTGAAATAGCAGATTCAACAAATAGTAAATCCAATAAAGATGACAATTTCTGGGCCCAGAAGCTCACACAAGACATAAAAGAGATGTACAGACAGCACAAAGCAGACATACAAAGAGCACAAAAAAAAAAAAAAACATTGACAAGAAGTTCAAGAAATTTAAAGAAGAAAAAAAGACGAATAATAAAGAGAGTTCAAGAAATTAGGGAATAATTCAGCCAAGATACAAAAACTGAACTCAAATTAGTGAAAAACTCACAGGAAAAATAAATAAATAACCAGTTTGAACATTTTGAGAACAGATTATCAGACCTGGAAGATAAAGTGGATAAGCTGGAAGATACAGGCAGTGAAGAATGCAAAACACAAAAATAATAAAAAGAATGGTTATAATAGCTGACGGATGACTCAAAGAGAAATCATCTCAGAATTATGGGAGTGCAGGAGCAAAATGAGGACAGAACAAAAGGCTTAAAGGAAGTGTTTGATGACATTATGAAAGAAAATTTTCTAAATCTAAGAAAAGAAATGAACATTGAACTACATCAGGCACATAGAATTCTAAACAACTTCGACCAGAAAAGAACATCCCACAACACATCATAATTAAAATTCTAGAGACCCAAGACAAAGAGAGAATTTTAAAAGCTATAAGAGAAAATCAGCAGGTGATGTATAAAGACAAGCCCATCAGGATAATTGCAGACTTCTCAACTCAAATCCTAAAAGCCAGGAGATCATTGAGCATCATCAGCCAAGAACTAAGAGAAGATGAATACCAACCCAGACTGCAATATCCAAGAAAAGTATCTTTTAAATTAGAGGGAGAAATTAAAACTTGCCATGATAACGAAGGCCTAAAGAAACTTGCAACCACTAAATCAACATTGCAGAAAATACTTAACAGAGAAAAACTTAGAGAAAAAGAGACTAACCAGTCCAAAGACCCTAGAGAAAAAGAGAAAACAGAAATAGGAGAATGAGATGACAAAATAGTAAATCAAAAAAATAACACTGAAAAGTTATTATGATGCCAAGACATACCAAATATGCGTCAATACTAACCCCAAATATGAATGGCTTTAACTCACCTACCAAAAAGACAGATACGGGCTGACTGGATAAAAAAAAAAAAACAAAACCAACAATATTTTGCTTACAAGAGACACACCTTAACCATAAGGAAACTCATAAACTGAAAATAAAAGAATGAAATTCAAATATTTCATGCAACAGGACCCAGAAAACAAGCAGGGGTAGCTATATTATTCTCAGATTCATCACTCTTCAATACAAAACAGATTAGGAGAGACAAAGATGGTCAATACATACTGGTTAAGGGAACAATAGAACAGGAAGAATTCACAGTCATCAATATATATGCTTCCAACTCTGGAACACCCAATTATGTAAACCAAAAATCATTAGATCTGAAAGGTCATATAGGCCTAAATACAAGTATAGCAGGGAACTTTAGAACTCCACTATTAGAGATAGATAGATCAACCAGACAGAAAATCCACAAAAAAAGAACAAAGTTAAATGACACTATAGATGTGACCATTGAAGAGATTGTGCCTACTTGAGGGGATTAGGAACCACACTTCTATTAGGATTAGGATTTGGGAACCACACCTAAGTTGGGAATTGAGAACCAGCCTGGATTCCAGTGTGAGTGACTTGTGGGCCAGGAAGGGAAGAGCACCCACCCAGATATGAGAGGTCCAATTGGAAAGCCAACAGTATAAAAGGAAGGAAAGAGGAAGATTGTTACAGCTTCTCCCTCTGGAAAAGTTCTCGTCTTCGCAACTGTCTATGGACACCGACTTGCTACACATCGCAGATCCATCAGCACAGATTCACTCCAGTCTCGACTTGTGCCTGTCTGCTAGTCACAGCTCTTCAGTCTCTTTGCCCATGATCTGCAGCAAGCTCTCACCTCACAGGCTGCCCTGCAGTCCCAGACGGGAAATCTACTTCATGGATGAGAAGCCATCTTGGACTATCTCTATCCTTAGATTTGCAAGCCTTCCTAATAAATCCTTTTGTGATAAAAAAAAAAATCTGTCAATTTTGTCTTTTGAAAAAAACCAAACTAATACAACAGATAACTTGGACTTAACAGATGTCTACAGAGTGTTCTACCCAACATTATCATCATCTTTCTTCTCAGCAGCATATGGAATGTTTTCTAAGATACACCATATTTTAGGCCACAAGTCATACTTAAATAGGTACAAAGGAATCAAAATAATTCCTTTTATACTTTCAGATCACAGTGGAATAAAACTGGAAATTATCAGCAAAACCAATAGCAGAAAATAAACAAATACATGGAGACTAAATAACTTACTATTGACTAAACAATAAAATCAACAGAAGAAATCAAAACCTTCAAGAGTTAAATGATGAAGAAATAATATCATATCAGAATCTATGAGACACAATGAAAGCAGTGTTTACAGGGAAATTCTTAGCCATAAATGCACACACATAAAAAACAGAGCAATCACAAATAAACACATTAATGATGCACCTCCAGGCTCTAGAGAAGCACAAACAATCTAAGCCAAAAAAAAATTAGAAGAAAGAAAATTATAAAGACCAGATCTGAAATTAATGAAATTGAAAAATAAAACATTGTAATACATTAATGAATCAAAGAACTGGTTTTTTGAAAGAATAAACAAGACTGACAAAACCTCTAACTCACCAAAAGGAAGAAAAAAAAACACACATTAATTCAATTAAAAATGAAAAGGGTCAGATTCTTTATAGAGTTGAGAATAGAAATCCCATTTGATCCAGCTACACATGTACTGGCGATGTTCCCCAAAGAAATAAAGTCAGCATATCATAAAGAGACACACATATCTATGTTTACAGCAGCACAATTTATAATAGCCAAATCCCGAATACAATCTATTAGCCCATCAACAGAGGAATGAATAAAAATGTGGCATCTATACACAATGGAATACTATGCAGGCATAAAGAAAGACAGATAATAAGCATTTGAGAGAAAAAAGTGCCACCTTGAGTCAATAATGCTCAGTAAAATGAACCAAACATAATAGACTGGCAACTGATGGAAATTTCACAAAAAAATAATTGCATAAAAATACCCCAACACGAGAGAGAGGGTGGTAAGAGGAACAATGGGTTGCTAAGAAAGGAATGAATCACTGGGGGTGGGGGGGGGGGGGGGGGGGGGGGTAAGGCATAGGGCAAGAGGGAGAGAAAAGAGGACAAAAGTGGTGTAGATGGTCACTGTCTCCTCAAGCCATATGCTTTCAATGTGTTGTTGAATCTGTAGTTCATGCATAAAAAAGCTAATTACAAAAACAATTATGGCAGTTTAACACATACCAACCAGATGCTGGGCACTGGGTTAAACTCGCCACATTGAATCATGTTGTTTAGTTTTAATCCTTTTTAATCCTTCCCTGGAAAGGATTACCACTATTTTCTCAGTGATAAAAATGAGGCATGGACAAGCTCAACAGGTTGCCATGATTGGTTTGAAGCATTTGTAAGGCAATGGGAGCACCTGGAGTCAACAGCGGTTAGCAAAGTACACCAAACACAGGGACTGGAGGAACGGCACAGCAGTTAAAGCACTTACCTAGCAAGCACAAGGCCCTGAGTTCAATTCCCTAGCACCACATAAGCTGGTATGGTGTTGTGTGCCTGTAATCCTAGCACTTGGGAGGCTGAGGCAGGAAGATTGCCATGAGTTCAAGGACAGCCTGGGCTACACAGTGAGTTCAGGACTTTTCTGAACTACAGAGTGAGACCCTGTCTCAACAAAAAAAGAAAGAAAGAAATAAAAATTAAGTGTCACATGGTATCTCTTATATGAGATTACCAAAAGACAACTATCTAAAAGAACATAATGTAAGAGAGAGGGTAAAAAATAAGAAGGTAGAGTGTTTGGTGATGGGAAGAGATCTAGAGTGTGGGAGGGGGGAAACAAGGTGGGAGAGAGAAAGGGATTTTTAAAAAAGATTTAAAAATGATGTGTATGGATACCAACTCTCCGAACTGTGTGCAATCAATATGCAAATGAATTTGTAGTGTACACATATTCATATAAAAGTGCCATGAACAAAAAACTTGCCCGCATCACACACAGTACTAAAGCTGCAGTGCTAGTCATTTAGAGGCTACCCTCCCAGCTGCTTTGTAAAGCTTCCAGTAGAAAAAGGTCCTGCAGGCCCCCATACCTTCTGTCATAACCCAAGTGACCTTGGCCAGTACTAAAAAAAGGGCGCATCCTCCCCTATCCACCCTCCTGCATTCCCAGGCCCTCTACCTACCCTCACAGACATGGAGTCCTTTAAGAGACCGGGAAGACAATGTCCTTCCTTCCTTTCCCCATTTTACCAGGAGGTCATTGAGGCCCAAAATTCAAAATAACCTGTTTATGGTCAAAAGCAGAAGCCGTCTCTTTAAGACCATTCTTTGCTCATGTCCAACATCTGTGCCCTATGCTGCTTACGCCACTGCCCTGTCCCCTAGGATGGCCGTACACAACTCAGCAGTCCTCAGTAGTGCTTGCCTGATGCCCAACGCCCTGCTCAAAGCACATCCGTGTAGCATCCCAGTACCAGCTAGCTTCTGCTAGCTCGCTCTGTTACAATGAAAAACTGAAAGAGCCCTAAAGTCTCAAACACCTCTTGCATTCTTTCCTTTCTTTTAAGGACAGGGAAGAGTGGCCCAGACAAGAGGAAGGACCTCAGAAGAAGGCCCATATATTTTAGGTGTGTGCAGGGTCAGAGAACAGAAAGAAAGTAAATCAGAATCCCTCTTTTATATGCATCTTGTACCATAGTCGAGGAAAAAATAAGCTTTACTTGCACATGTTATGACACCAGCACTAGTTCTCTTGGTGGTGCGTAGTTAGGAGATCACTTTCAACCCAAAGTGTGCAATAGGCCCTGAAAGAAAGAATGGAGTCCCACAGCCCAGATGTGCAAGGGAGCCTTCTTCTCTGCTCGGCTTCAGACGATTACACTGAACTGAAATTTACATGCCGCAGGGTCTCATCAAGGTTGTTTGTTGATTTTTTTTTAAAGAACCAGTACTACCTCAGTAGTGAAATTTTTATAATATGTTGCAATGAGGTAGGAAATAATCATGAAAATCTTTGGTGCCACACTGAGATGATTATGTTACAGAAAAATATTAGAGTTCTTCAAATTAAAGTTAAGCTTTCGATTTTTAGTTTAAAAATTGAATGTTCCAAATCTGATATTTTTGATACAAGTAGTTGTCAGTTTTCACTATCAGACATATATTTTCAACAATAATTTTAAAAATTTACTCTTAAAGATAAAAGTGAATTTTTTTGAGATAAATTCTCATTCTATACTCCAGGCTGGTCTTAAACTCAATATAGCCTAGACTGCCTAGAACTCGTGACAATCCTTCTGATCTAGCGTCCAGAGTGCTGAGATTACAGACATGCACCAGCATGTCCAACTTAAGATAAAAATGAAATTTGAAAAATGTGTTTTTTAAAATGAGCTGCTTTTCAAGAAAGTTTTAAGTTTCTATTAAGAAAACATTTGGCAAATACCATTAAAAATGTTCACCAACAAAAACAAAACAAAAAACTTACACACCTACTTTCTGCTTAGCACTCTTAATTTGTCATTATAGAAAGAAAGAAACAAACAAACAAAGAAAAGAAGGAAGGAAGCAAAGACACAGTGACACTCACCTGTAACCCCTGCTTTTTAGGAGTCTGAGCCAGGAAGATCACACATTCAAGCCCAACTTGGTAATTTAGTGAGACCCTGTCCAAAAAAAAAAAAAAAAGTAAGAGCACAGTAGTTTTGTCCTTTTCCTAATGCCTATCCTTATAATATAATCTCAATAAAGTAATTAAATAAGATGTGAAAGAGAAATATTTTCCCATTGTATACTCCCTAAATTGGGTCTTGAGTAAAAACTTCAGTTCCAATGAAAAATTTAACCAAAACTTTTACATAAAAGTGAGAATTTTTAAATGAATATCATGATTTACAAAGTACATCTGATTATACTCTCATCCTAACTGGATTAACATGTGCAGTATCATTTTGAGTATGAGAGTCAGTAAAAAGAAAGTATCAAAATAAACTGAACTTGGATAAGAATTTATAAGTATCAAAGTCTTAAATCAAGTTTAAAAATAGTGAAATGTAATAGCCGTATTAATCTCCCTAAAATATTTAATAATATATAATTAATATTAATAAATATATTACTTGAAATTTTAAATTTCTTATCTCAAAAATGTTTTACTTCTGCTTTCATGTTTTAGAATACCTATTTACCAGATATTTTACAAGGTACAAAATATCTGATACAGTAGAACTTAAATATGATTTTAAAATGAAAAGTCGTGCATTTATGTACTCAACAGGCTGCTAATTGGACAGCTTGTTCAGAAATTCTGGCAGCTTCTAGTCTGAAGGCACCATTGGGAGTTTGGAAACTCTGAGCCCAGAAACACTTTTGGCCTCCAGTCGTCTTTACCAAAATCGGAATAGCTCAGACTCGGATGCCAAGTACCTATCATGACAGCAGGCAGATAAGAACAATTAGGACAGCTGGGTTCTCTGAATGCAGGGAAACACCCAAGGGTCACCTTCCAGCCCTATCTCAAGCTCAACAGGCTATAGGCTCATTGGAAAGCTTCTCGGAGCTTAAAATTTTGTGCCAAGCTGGTACCCAGCCATGTTAATCCTCTCCTTGAAAGTCTTCAAAAGTTTCCTTTTAGCCAAAGTTTACAGTTCATGGATCTTTCCCCATTTCTCATGGGATTTCTCTTACCCAGTAAGACGTAAATCTCACTAGCCAATCATTCTAATCACTGAGCTATTCTGCCAGATCCTTACAATAAATTTATATTAACCTTACAATAAGGACTTTGGACTACATCAGACCAATGATAGCATAGGTATCCATTATAATAATAAAGCAGATATATACTATTTATATGACTTAGAACAATTTTTATATTACAAAGCAAAAAGCACACTTACAGGAGACATGTGTGCGCGCATGTATGTGTGTGTGTGTGTGTGTGTCCAGAATAGTTATAGCTATTTTTGACCTTTACTATTCACCTGTATTTTTTTTACTGCAAACTTTCATGAGCTTGAGGAAGATTGTGCTTTTAACTGAACTAACACAAATAGGTATTTCCAACCAACAGAGCCAATAGGAACCAATAAGAATAACAACTGCTCCTGAACATGGGATGAAAATTCTATTGTAAAACACTGTTTAATTATTCAACCTATAAAATACAACAGGATTCCCAAGGCACCATCAGAAAGTGCCTCCCCTCGCAAAAAAATCCCCACAGACCTGTTCAGTTGTCCAATACTACAAAATAATGTCTCAAATCATTTACACATCACTCTGGGGGGGATGGGGTGTGCGGCAGGAGGATTGCATTGAATCCAGCCTGGGCTAGATAATGACTTCAAGACCAGCCTGGGGTACAGAACAAGGCCCTGTCTCAATTAATCAATCGATACAAAATCATCTGTACAGCATTCAGACCTTTTATGCCTGACCTTATCCCACCATTTTCTTATCACTACCACCTCGTACTTGAATTCACCACATACTCTCTCTCTGCTTTTGTCTCTAGAATGCCCTTCTTATACATTCTGCTTTATAAATTCTGTCAGTTCTTTGAAAGTCAGATCAAAGTTTCTCTGACATTAGCCAAGCATTATATTCTATCTCCATAGCCCTCTCTTTCATTTCATTTTTTCTTTCACAGCATGCCTCCCTTAGGGAACAGCAACTCCCTCAAGAACAAAAGCTTTGTTATTTCAATTCTGAATTAACATCAAGAGCAATTCCAGACAGATAGTGTCTGCCTTGAAAAAAAAAAAAAGATAGGTACTTTTACTTAAAACAGAGAAAAAAAAAAGTCTAATGACTGTAGCATTCTTGAGACATGACCAGATGCGAAAAGGAAAATCTCAATGCAGTTCAGAAACACAAACCCAAGTAGAAAAATACATATATAGCTGATACGCTTTGAGCCATCCCAACCCAATAAGGACACCCATATGTCTTTATTTCTCAACTGATCTCTGTTTCTGGGTGATAAGTCAAAAATTTGATCCCTTAAGTTTGGGAAGATAAGACTTGGTGGGAGCTTTCCATGGTCCTGGAGCTGTGGAGCATCCATTCAGCCATCTCCCTTCCTATACACAGCAAGCATCACCCATCTCCTTATGTAGTAGTACTGTTTAAGGTTGATTAGAAATGCCGTGGTCAACAAGATAATTGTATCTACACTGCTCTTTTTGGATGTGTATTCTATCTATGAATAAAGACATCAGACAAAGAGAGGAAAAATACATGTTTATAAAGGCTATGCAGAGAATTAGAGCAAGATGACATTACAGATTAAAAAGTGGCTAGCTCCAATTATATGGTAAGGAGAGGTGTCTCTAAGAAAGTAATGCTTAAGATGGATACTGGAGACAAGAAGCTGCCAGTCAAAACAAGAACATTTCGGGACAATAAGACACCCTAGAGGAATAATGGTATGTTTATGGAACATAAAGACAGCAGAGCTGCATTGTGGTAAGTGAAAGAAATAAGTTGAGGGTGAATCAGAATCATAATATTTAATTAAGGCTTTTTTTAGGTTAGTGTATAGAACTTCAATTCTTTCCAGCTGTGATGCAAACAAGAATTTTTCAGGCAGAACCTACAAATGGATGGAGGGCTTTGACTTTCCTCTGGACTAACCCTGACCCTATCTTTTAGAACTAGTCAACTTTATGATTCAGCTGTTTATAGTCTTGATACCTAAAACCACACTACCTAAAAGAGAAAGTGTAACTTAACAACAACAAAAGAAATAGAAAATGAAAAATACAGAGAGGTGAAATACATAAAATTTTAATTATTCAAGAGTCAAACAAAAAAATCAAGTCAGTGAAAAGTTGAAAATTGGACCAATGAAGTAAATGTAAGCTTCTGAAAACTGAAACTTTGGCTGCCTTGTTTATAGCTAGATATCCAGTGACTTTAGTAGTGCCTAAAATAAATTAGTTACTCAATTAGTTAAATTAGTCAAATTGATTACTCACTCTCTGAATAAACAAATAAAAATAAGATCAGGAGATGAGATGCTATGGCCATACAAATGTTCCGTGCACAGCTTTAACTACAAGGAACATAATTCGCTAAAAGTCTTTGAGAAAATTTTGCCAAGTCTCCCATGAAGAGCTCCCAACAAATGCCTGAGTGTGGCATCAAAATTTCCCAGCAGGCTGATTGCCCCAGATAAAGGACTTCCTGAGAACCTTGCTAATCTTCCTTTTGTCCACACATTGGTCCCTCATGGTCCCATGACACTATCCTGTTCCCTTCCTCTTCATTAGGAGTCTGACTTGCACTCGATTCTAATAATTCTCCTAACATTCCTTGCATCTCTCCCCATTTTTTCCTCCCAGCTACTTTCCCTACTAATAATACCATCTTGGCTTCTGCTTCTTAAAACACCAAGACTAATGCAAAATATTCAGAATACTTTCAACTGAGCTAGATACTAACAAAATCTCTTGCTCTTTCAATCAACAAGACAACAATTAAGCAACCTGCAAGCAAAAGGCAAAAACAGTAAATAACCACACCTCAAACAGAAATTAAAAGGCAAACATGGAAAAAAGACTGAAAATATTTTTCCTATTTTCTACTGTACAAAAGCCACTACATATTCCTAGTTCAAACTGTAATAAAATCTATTTTAATGTTTTTTAAAATAATGTTCTCCGTAGCTATAATTTCCATAGCTCATTATAATTTTTTATCATGAAAGAAATTATCATCTAGTCCTTTGGATTGTAATTGGTTGATAAAGGAACCAGCAATATAAATTGCAAAATATTTGTGTTGTACTCTAAGATACAAATAGTTCACATATCCTTGATCGAAATTTATTCTAATATCTATGTAAGTTAAAGGAAGCAAGAAATATCTCTATTATACTAGTAGAAATGCTGACTTTGAAGAATGCAAAGTCGCTCCTTCGTAATTCACAGAAGGAAGCAAACTTGGACTCAGGTCTTCTGAGTAGGATCCCAGGGCTTTTTTCCACATCATGTTACTTGTCAAAACAAGGACTGTGAAGTGAACAGCTAGGTTTTTGCCTTCTCACCATCTATTCTACTTTCTTCTAATAATACCTTACCTCTATTTTGGGGCTATCTGTTAATTGAGGCTAATTTTGAGAGAGAGAGGTCATTCACAGCACTAAATCCCTCACCAACAGGAATATAGTCCAAGGAAGTATACTCAGAGCCTCTTGAAATTCTTAATGAATCAACTAGAGAACAGATATTTTCACTGGGGTTCCCAAGGTGGGAGACTGTAAATCTTCATATTCCCTGCGGAGAAATGAATCTGTGCAGTAAGAATCTGGTCTAAGAGATCACATGACATGAAAACCCAGCAATTTCTTTCATGCACCTGGATCCAGCTGTGCCAGATGCTGGATATACTAGAATTCAAGGTTGTAAGAAACAAATTATCTTGAGTTCTTCCAACCAATTGTCCAAAGCATAATGAGGTGAATCAATGTTATACAGTGATAAGACCAATAGTATCTTAATAAGAAAAGGTAACTACAATAAATATTTTTCATGATGTCGATCTACAATGTGGCTTCATGCAAACTGATAACCTCACCATTCATTTTTATTTCCTCTTTCTACAAATGGATACAGAAAAGACTAGAAATCAGGAAGTTTTAAAAGCATTTTTCTTTGAACTTCAAAAAGTCTTTTGGATAATTACTCCTGGATACGATCATGTCCCTCTAGAAAGAACAGCATATCGCTGCTTCATAAGCTTTAGATTTTGCAAGAGGAAGAGTAGCGAGGTAGCCACTGTGTAAAGAATGGAGACAAAGATCTCTTGGAGGAAAAAAAGGTCTCAAAAGAAAGAGAAGAGACTTCAATACAGGCGAAATGCTTGAATTCGCAAGTAAAATTTCACCCCCATATGCTTTAACCTCCCTTCTTTTTCCTTCCTAGCACTTCCTGTATGGAGCACAGAATTATTTATTGCCCACCTTCTCTCAGTGGCTGTGTCTACTTCTTCCTTGCTCCTTCCCTAGCTTTTGAAGGATGTTGACACCTAAAGGGGGACTAATAAATAATGCTTGAATATCTGTTTGAAAGGTATTTGCATTTTGGCAACCCTTATAAAAAGCTATTTATCATAATGCCATTTAAATATTACAGCACTAGTCACTTCCAGATGGTGGCTGAGTAGGATTCTTATTCAGTGTCTCCTCGCAGGCTCATCTAAAAAGTCGAGCTACAGTTAAAAGATCAAATCAATTTAACTTACAAAAAGGGAAGAGCTCCAGGAATTGAAAGGAGTCCAGAGGAAAGTTAGAAACCTAAAGGAAGCTATGAGAGTTAAGAACATACCAGCCAGGGTCGCCCGGAAGGGCTGTGAGCAGTACTATGCGGCCAGCAGTTGCAGACTCAAAGTAAGGCAAGAGAGCTCAGAAATGCAGTGAAAAAATAGTAGCCAGGCAACACCGGCCTCCAGAAGAAACAAGCCTGCAGGTAGTGCAAACAGCAAATGAGCCATGAGCTTCCCCCTTGAAAAGGTCTCCCTGCAACTCAGAAGACCATCTCAGAAGAAGCAGCACCATACTAGGAAGTGATGCATTCAGAAACTATTTTGCAAAGAGCACAGATCTGAACTGTTTTAGGTAAAAGAAGCCACAGAGGAGTCGCTCACAAGGGACTTCGAACATAATCACAACCACTGCCTAGAAAGGAAGTAAACAAGACAGAACAGGACAGAAACAGGCTTCTGAACTTCTGAATGGTTCAGGCCCTAGCAAAAGCAGGCAATGAAGGGAAGAAAGCTCTATCGGGGTTGGGGGGGGGGGGGGGGGGAGAAAACAAGGACAGGTGAGAGAGGTTTGCCAAGGGGGCTGACTGCCAACAAGGTGTTTTGGAGGCGACTGGAGCAGAGGCAGATCTCATCAATGAACACAAAGCAAACCACAAGGAACCACAGCTGACCAATCAATTGGGACTCTCCTTCCTCCCCATAACTGGTGGAGGGTTGCCATCAACACCCAACACCACATGATAAAGAAAGAGACTACTTGTCCAAATAACACAGTGAAAATTTCTGGACTCACCTCATTCTCATAACACCAAGAAATGAAAAAACTTTTGGTCATAACTGATCTCCAATAATTAACAACAGGATTATGGGAAATATATGGCAATATGGCATGAGTAGAAATGCTGACTCCCCAGAGCTAACATCATAGCCCCTAAAATAGTGGAATTTATGGAAAAAAGTCAATAAAACAAGTGGACTAAGCAAACAAACAATTCAAACAAGACATTTTTAAACAAACGCACAACATGATTAAAGAGGAATTTGCTAAGCAAATGATATAATTGATAAAAGTTTAGGGAGTTATAAAAGACACAAAAAGCTGGCTGATGGAAACAAGGTAATGCAAAATATGAAGGGATATTTTGATATAGAAGTGGAGATTCTGAAAAGAAATAAAGCTAAAATATGGGATATGAAAAATTCATTTGAAACCATGAGAAGCCAGCTTGAACACTCTGAGGACAGAGTCAGACTCTAAAGACAAGCACTGATCAATACAATATGACAAGCCTAAACTGAGGTAGGGTATAAAAATATTTTACACATATGACTTCAAAGTCTTCGTACCGCAAAAGAATGTAAATTATCTCGCTAATGATTGCTAACATGATTACATGTTGAAATAATACTATATACATAGTCAATAAATGTAATTAATTTCTTCTACACCCTTTTCCTTTTTTCATATAGCCACCAAAAAAAAAAAAAAAAAATCTGTAGCTTGAGTTTGTAGCTCACCTCCAAGTCCTGTTGGACAATCACTATAGATTACTAGCTTTGCCAGTTCAAAATTGGAAAACTAGAGTGATAGATATCGATGTCCCTTCTTGGCCTCTCAACTGATCACTCCAGAAAGCATCAAGAGTCAATATTATGATCTAAAAAACCTGTCTTTTTCTGTATCATAATAAAAACTTTCTTTTAACTACATTCTTTTCTCTTGAGCCAATTGTTTAAGGTCTCCATGAGTTTTGCATTATTTTGTGCCAAGGATTTTAGAGTAAAATTCCTGACAGAGAAGATGTCACAAAAAGTAGCCACAAAGTAGCTACACCAAATTTCTGACCTACTCATTCTGATGCCAAAGACAGTTTGATATTTCCTTGTTTAAAAAAAAAAAAACACATCAAATCAACAACATTGGAGAAAAATGGCTTCTCTCTATCCTTCCCCCCTTGCTGCATTCAGTTCATAATAGTCTCACTTCTTGTGATTTCTACTTTATTTTTGGACAATTTTTAAATGTTTTTCCACCTGATTATGTTAAAGGAAGCCTTCAATTACTACCTAGCCACATTTTATGTTGAGTTGCTTCATTTCCTCTCACTCAGAGTGGGAATACATCAGAGTCCCCTTGTCCTTTTCTCTTAACCCAATGATAGTCTTAGAAACAGTCTTCTAATTCTTGGTTGCTGTTCTGATTCTCAGGACATTTTTCAGAAGGTCTCAGTACATTCATGGGTGGAAAATGTAGAAGCACATGGTGGGGCACCGCTAGAGCTAGAGCTGCCAAGGAGACAGAAATCCCTACAGCATTGTGGAACAGAGAGACTGGGAGGAAGTAGGGAACCAACACACACCCCTCCGGGTCAAGTTCTAAGCACCCACCCCTACCAGCCAGGCCCTACCTCTCAACCCTAAACATTATCCACAGGAACATGGGGCATGGGTCTGGGAGGGGGGGGGAGGTGGTACTCCAGATCCAAACCAGCACAGGAATCAACACTCAGAATGAAGGAATGACCCTGACTATGCCCCAGGTACACTGTCTGCATTGCACAGATTGGCTCTCAAAGTACAAAGAAATCCAGAGAAACTTCATTGATTTCCCATAGCTCAAGGTTTACATTCCACTCATGACTCTTGTACACTGAGTAGCCTTGTATGTAAAAGAATGCTGACATAGAACATCAGATGATATGGTATTTGGGTCAGGAACTTCGGAGTCACCCAAAATCGGTTTAAAAGATAAATCACTAGGCCCTATCCCATACCTTCAAATCGAAACACCCTCGATGAACCTGCTTCCGAATTACATCTTAGAATTTGATGGCAATGAAAGTGAAAGTATACATTTGGCCCCTTTGTCAAAGATTAATTGAGGGTATCTGGGTTTGTCTCTGCATCTTCAATTCTGTTCCACTGGTCTATTTGTCTATTTTTGTGCCAGTAGCAAATTGTTTTTACAACTATGGCTTTATAGTATAGCCTGATGTCTGGAACTGTAATGAATCCTGCCTTGGTCTTGTTGCTCAGGATTGCTTTGGCTATTCTTGGTCTCTTTTGGTTCCATATGAATTTAAGGATTGTTGTTTCAAGTTCTTTGAAGAAACTTTTAGGTATTTTGATAGGAATTGCATTGAATCTGTATATCAGTTTCGGTAGTATAGTCATTTTGACTATATTTATTTTTCCTATCCAAGAGCAGGGGATACCTTTCCATTTTCTAGTGTCTCCTATAATTTCTTTCTTCAATGTAATGTAGTTTTCTTTATATAGGTCCTTCCCATCCCTGGTTAGGTATACTCCTAGGTATTTAATTTTTTGCTGAGATATTGAGAATGGAATTGTTTTTCTGCATTCTTGCTCAATAAGTTCATTGTTAGTATACAGAAAGGCTATTGATTTTTTAGTGTTAATTTTGTAGCCTGAGATTTGGGTGAATGTTTTTATTGTTTCTAGGAGTTTCGTAGTGGAGTTTTTAGAGTCTTCCATGTAGATAATCATATCATCTGCAAATAAGGAGAGTTTGACCTCCTCCTTTCCAATGCAGAGTCCCTTTATTTCATTTTCTTTTCTGATTGCTATGGCCAGTGTTTCAAGGACTATGTTGAATAAGAGTGGTGAAAGAGGGCAGCCTTGTCTTGTTCCTGATTTGAGGGGGGAATGATTTCAACTTTTCTCCATTTACTATGATATTTGCAGTAGGCTTAGCATATATGGCTTCTATGAGTTTTAGGTAGGGCCCTTCTATGCCTAATTTTCTCAGTGTTTTTATCATGAAGGGGTGTTGGATTTTGTAAAAGGCTTTTTCTGCATCAGTAGAGATGATCATGTGGTTTTTGTTTTCACTTTTGTTGATATGGTGTATTACATTACTTGATTTAAAAATGTTGAACCAGCCTTGCATCTCAGGAAATAAGCCCACTTGATCATGGTGTATGATCTTTCTGATTACTTGTTGGATTCTGTTTGCCACAATCTTATTGAGGATTTTGCATCTATATTAAGGATATTGGTCTGTAATTTTCCTTCCTAGTTAAGACTTTGTCTGGTTTTGGGACTAGTGTGATGCTAGCCTCGAGAAATGAGTTTGGTAGTGCTCCTTCACTTTCTATTTTATGAAATAGTTTGAGGAGGATTGGAGTAAGTTCTTCCCTAAAGTTCTGAAAAAAATTCTGCTGTGAATCCATCTGGGCCTGGACTTTTGTTTGTAGGTAGAGCTTTTATTACTGCTTCAATTTCTGTGTGTGTGATGGGGCTGGTCAAGATTTTTCTATCTTCCTCAGCCTGTTCAACAAATGGTGCTGGGAAAACCGGACATCCACATGCAGAAGAATGAATCTAGCCACACATCTATCACCATGCACCAAAATCAAATCAAAGTGGACCAAAGACTTAAACATTAAAAATGAAACACTAAACCTTCTAGAAGACAAAGTAGGCAAATTTCTAAAAGACATAGGGGTAGGCAAAGACTTTCTTGACAAGTCACCAAGAGCAAAAGAAATTATCCCCATTATTAACGAATGGGATCTTGTCAAATTAAAAAGCTTCTGCACAGCAAAAGAAACTATCAACATTGTAAAAAGAGATCCAACAGACTGGGAAAAAATATTTACCACCAACATCTCAGATAAGAAGCTTATAACTAGAATATACAGGGAGCTGAAGAAAAGTCAGCCCACCAAAATAAAGGATCCTATTGAAAAGTGGGCAAATGAAATGAAGAGACAGTTCACTCATGAAGAAATGCAAAAGGCCAACAGATACGTGAAAAGATGTGCAACATCTCTAGCCATAAGAGAAATGCAAAACAAAACAACGCTAAGATACCATCTCACCCCAGTGAGAATGGCCTACATCAACAAGTCAAATAATAATCAATGTTGGCATGGCTGCGGGGAGAAAGGAACATTCCTGCACTGCTGGTGGGAATATAAATTTGTACAACTACTTAGGAAAACCGTATGGAGATCTCTTAAAAGACTTAAATATCCCCTTCGATCCAGCGGCACCCCTCCTGGGAATATATCCAAAAGAGAGCAAAACAACATATAACAGAGATATATGTATACCCATGTTCACAGCAGCACAACTAACAATAGAAAAAATATGGAAGACACCAAAATACCCATGAACAGACCAGTGAATACACAAAATATGGCATTTATACACAATGGAATACTATGCATCAATAAAGTCCAATAGCGTGGGGGCTTCTGCAGGCAAATGGAAGAAACTTGAGAACATCAAGCTTAGTAAAGTAAGCCAGAAGCAGAAGGTGAAACATCGAATGGTCTCTGATATGAGAGACCCAGATCACAACTCCTACGGAACTTAAGATGAAAGACAAATGAGTAGGGTTGGGGAGGAGGGAGGGAGGGGTGGGTAGACGGAGGGACAAAAGGAGAGTGGGAAAGCCCTTGTCACCTTGACAAGACACGTATGTGCAAAATGCTCAACTCCATTGTAAACCTTGAATTTTGCACACATACATATCAATAAAACGTGGGGGGGGGGGAGAAAAAAAAAGTGAAAGCATAGGAGGGAATGCATAGAGAGAAGACAAAAGAAGAGGTAAACAGAAAGGGAGGAAGAAGCTTCCTGAGAGGATTCTACCACCATAATGTAAGAGCTGGATCCCCATCTCCCTTACAATTTATTGCATAGATTTTCCTGCTTCATTTTTTTCAAATGTTCATGAGACATTGTCTCCCACAGCCTTCACTGAAGAAGCGAAAACACTGTGCCAATGTTTACAGGAGATAAATAAGAACAGGCCATGTCCACAGAGAAGAAACTACAAATTCTTATTAAAAGGAAAGGTGGAAAATAATAAAAATAAAATAATAAAGAGGAAATGGTAAAGAGCAAGAATCATGACCTTGGGAATAAAGATTCTTGGAAACAGCAGTGAAGCTGAAACTCATACATACGTGAATCCAAAGAGAAAGGGGGAGAAATGGAAAAGACACAGGCTCTAGGGAATAAGATGGAGATGCACCAAAAAGGGAAAAAGAAAAATATGGCTCATCTTGGAAGAAACCAATTCACATTTTGAGATCTAGAATGGGAATGGCAGCTGTGGCTAAGAAGTTGGAATCACAAGCAGATTTAATTTTGAAGGTACTGGTGCTTCTGTGAATAGATTCACTCTGAACCCTGCCGAGAAAGCAAACATGCCTCCTGCGATGATTATTGCTCTCTGGGTGTAATTCAGATGATTATAGAGAATAAAAAGTGCCTGGGTCTACAGTCCACAAGCCTAAAGCAGTAATAGATGTTTATCTCAGCCCCAGGAAATCAGGTAAAAAGTGCTCCCTCACTGAAGAATCAGCCTTTAGTTCCCTTCAGGTGTTTAAGTCACTGGATGAGACTCAACCACATTACACAAGGCAATCTGCTTGACTCAGTCTATGTATTCAAATGGAAATCTTCTTGAACAGCACCCTCACAGATTGTGACAATTAACCAGGATATGTCAACTGAAATGGATTAAGAAGCATGTACAGATTTGTGATGTGGCTGTGATGTGGAGTGGTTGACTCATATGCAGCGCAGCAAACTGAGAAGGAAAATTGGCACCTGCCAACAGACTTCCAATCTGGATGAAATATATGGGGGAATAAAAGAAAACAGTGTGCCCATTTATGAAGATTTCCAGGCTTTGCCATCACTTTTCAACACTGGTTTCCAGTGTATTCAGCCTTCCAATGCAGACTTGCACATACTACTCTACAGTTGCCTTCAAGTCCTTTGACTTTGAACAAGTGCAGCATCCTGGATCTCTCTTGCTTTGTAGCTTTGATTTCCCTGGGCTGAGCAGCTCCTAGATCCTTTCACTGTCTACTACACAGTCAGCCATTGTGGATTCTTCTGCCTCCCACCCTGCAGATGGCCATCGTAAACTCTTCCAATTCCAATTCTGAAAGCATGCCTAATACGTCCTCTTGCATAATTATATACATATTACCTATAATTCCGTTCCTCTAGAGAGCCCTAGAACACAGTTATAACCCAAATAATGCTTCATGCTGCTAGTCTAGTCAGGTTGACACATGAAACTAACCATCACAAGGACTTTCTCCCAACCTGCTACAAATATACCTCACATGGACCTTGCCTACAACTCTAGCTACAGACATAGTTTTGGCACTTCAGTCGCATTAACCCATGCCAATAAAAGCTGGGTTTTATAAAGATGCACCACAAAAGCTAAACGAGGGAATTTAAACATCTCACTTATGTAAATCAACCTCAATTTAAATAAAAAGTGAGGGCAATGCTGCTGCCATGAAGCCTAAAGGGAGATTATGCATTTCTCCAAATGTTAAAACATCTTGAACCTACGGACAGATGCCTACAAGGAAAGTGTGGAGTCCCAAGCTGAGAGAAGAGTACATTCATGGCGAGGGGGATCTCCAAGGTCACAACACTCAGCACACAATTGTTCTCAAAGTAAAATGTCATACTCCAAGGATACAAATCAGAACCAACAAAAGGAAAAGGCACATGGAGCAAACACCATAGGAAACCAAGAACAAGATTCCAAGAGGCTGTTCCCAACAGAGTCACATGAGATATGGTTAATTTTCTCCAGCATCACATTGTGACATGTGAGGTACTGTCTCCCAGGGATGCTCACACAATCTATCTCAGTGCCCACAGTTCTTATTAGGAGCTGCTCATACCTTCTACTTGACACCATCAGAATTCTAGAGGAAAAGCAAGTGTGTGGCATAAACCAGATTATCCCTTCAGACATTGCAAGGGAACCAGTTCAAGAACCCTTCAAAAATCCAAGCTCTCAGACCCCAGCCAAGGGTCAATTTCTGTCTGAGACCAGAAGTCTCAAGCTTGCTGCATTAAAGTTTTTCTGCACAACTGCACTAGATATCCTTTACACAATTAGGGCATTTGGGATGAGGAAGAGAATGGGAGAAGAACAAGCACTTTAGAGGACAGGTAGAAAGAGTGAAAGTCACAAAAGATAGTATCAAGAACCAAACTTTTTGCCATAACTTATAAGGAACTTGAAGATATGGTGCCCCCAGTGCAGAAACTTGTGAAGAGGCCATGAGGTAGCATCTTCTTCAACAGCTATACAAAGAAAATGACAGAAAAGACCAGTTCTCAAACATGGATAAATCAGGTAGGACACATGGACAGAGAGTACAACATAATCACTGAGATACTCAACACATTCAGAGTTACTATTCACACCAGTGTAACCAGTAGAAATACAAAATTTAAAGTGCTTAGTTCTTTCTGCAGTAGGTAGAAAAAATGAGCTTCACAACACGGGGAATGGACAAATGACAAATTTTACAGAATCTCAGCAAGGAGAAGGAACACAAGTACTGCACACTCATGAGGAATTTAACACGTCTTCAGAACACTCCTTGTTCATTGTGCACAAGTTCAAATGATGCTAAATGAAGAATCTGCTGTTACTAGAATTTCCTTGGCTGAAATAAAGCATTCTCTTTTGTCATTCAGAAAAAAATTAAAAACCCATCTATAATTCAAGAAGCATTTGTAAAAACATTTTTTCATTTTGCTTGGTCATCAGGTTACAACTACAAATATGTATTGTATGTTTGGAGAAAATTGCCCTTAAATCAGCAAGATACAAAGGGCATCCTAGAGCAGAAATCTCTGGCAGAAATATCTCTCATAGCAGACAATTACTCTTGCCATTGGATTAAGGTTTGTACATTTAAGAGATGATACAGTTTATGCCAAAAAGTGATTGCCTAAAAAGTCTTGGCATCATCTAAGAACAACCTTAAGGACAAAAGGAAAACCTAAATGTAAAAATGTTCTGGATGGGTTGGCAGCTCTCCATCACACTGAAGAGCTTCATTCTGTGTATGCCTCAGTGGCCTTTGCATTTTAGCTTAGGGAACATTCTCTTTAAACATGTAAATAGCTTTTACAATCATAAAAATCCTCAGATACTAACCCTAGGGGAAGTTTGAAAAGCAAGATGAGCCCATCTGTTAGCTTGATAGGAAAGGCTCCAAGCATGAAGAGAACATAAACAATATCTTCTAAATCTTATTCTATTATAGTGATAACCATCTATTAACAGTTTACTTTTTAAAAGACTACAAAGTTGAATGTCCAAAGTTAAGGGGAACTACCAACTTTACTTGGTTTTGACAGGATCTAGGAAATTGTGAAGAGGAGATAAAGTTTTTACTTTAGTCTACAAAGAAGTCTGTCCAGAGATTAATCCTTCAATAGACATCCTGCACTCATACTGCATCCTGCACTCATAGGAAAAGTGCTCTTAAGAATATCCATCACGGGGAGTGTCTTGTGTCTTCCTTCCTCTTTCTTATCACTAAAAAATGGTAGAAATCATTGTTTGGTATTTACTTTTGGAGAGAAATATTTTTATGTTGTGAGAGGAGACAATGGGGTTGTAGGCAGTTAGAGAAACAGGGTCCCCCAGAAATGGAGAATTTACTGGAAAGCAGGATTATAGAAAAGGCAGCTGGCTATAACTCGTAACAGTCTGTAGCGGACCACTCCCCAGAACTAGTTAAAAGACAATAGAAAGATCATTATGGCAGAAGTATTAAGGGTGGGTTTCAGTAGCAGCTTAAGGGTGGAGAACCTAGCAACCAGCCTTAGCAACCGAGCTGCTTAGCACAGGACAGCTTCTTACCCAGCTATACTACAAAAGCCCTTAGACAGTGAGCCACACTGGCGACCCACATTTCCAGGTCCCCATTCTGAGTAGCAGAAGTTTTACCCTTCTTCTACCTCTCTTTCCCCTTAATTTTCCCAATAAAGTGTTCTCTTCCCAACCTGCTTTCTGCCTCCCATGACTTATTCTTCAAACCTGTGGAGACACAAACTTCATGCAGAGGCCTGATGGAATTGGGGCTTGACACCACAACCACTAACAGTGTTAAAATGCACTTGATTTTGAATATAAAAATATAAAACAGGGAGGAGGGAGACTAGATTCTTCCTGCTGAAAAACAGTGGGCGGGTAGGCAGAGACACTGATCAAGTTAACTTCATCCTTCACCAGGCTGGAGGAATGATGGTTTTTCCCATTATTCTCTTGGCACCCAAACTGTATGAAATATCCTTGCCATAATTTCTCCCCCGCACCATATTTCAGAGACAACATGGAACAAACCTGGCATACTTTCACATTTGAGAATGATAATGACTAGAAATTTATTAGACTTCTTGTGGAAAAAAATTCTGGGCAAGAATTAGGATACAATTTGGGAGAGCATACTGGTTATACAACTGTGTTTGCCCATTACCACAGATCTACAGAGATACTCCAGAGGAGGACAGGGATACATGGTAAAGCTGGCCAGCACTCATACTTTGATAGATAGATAGATAGATAGATAGATAGATAGATGTCTACATCATTGCTTAAAACAGTAAAGTGATAGATAAGTAATCAAAAGATTAATTTCCTACATGGTGTCAGGTGTCAACAGAAAAAAGTTACTTTTGTCTTAAAGAGTTGAAGAGATAGTTCATTCTGAACCCAAATATGCATGACCAGGCCCAGAAACATGCATTTATGATTTCCCAAGTGACACAATTCAATGAGCAACAGTAACATACAGTATTTATAATTTTAGAACACAAGAAAATCATAAATCAAAGCACAATTTGAAGACATTGGTGGAACTAACAGGTAGGAGGGTCACCCTGAAATGGGGAAACTTCTGTGGTTGGCTTCAGGTGTCAGCTAAAAACATCCTTAGCTCTTGGGTTGGTGGGACGCAAAGGGTTACTGTTTAGCATTTTAAAAGTTACTTAGTTATCCTAGGAATGTTACACCTGAAAGGATTTATCACAGGATGTTAAGTTAGATACAGAGGACAAGAGATGCGGCCATGAAATAGGGCCCAAACAACCCCTAATAGTCTGGCTATGTAAACTATTCCAGGCTCTCCACAGGTCCTCCAGAATCTATCCAAGTTAACCAACAGTCTCATTATGAAGAAAGCTGTTTTCTTGAAGTTTCAGTTATTACAGGCAAAAAATTTCCCTTTTCCGAACTCTTTTACCCTGATTAGCTAAGTAAAAAGGGTAGCTGTTCTGATGCTAATGTTCTATCCAGCTTTGAAAGTTTATGATGCTTTGACAGAGAAAAGGAGCAGTTAGAGGAAGGCATCAAATGATCACAAATGGAGAGGATTCTCCTCAAATCAGAGAGGCTATCAGCACCTCAGAAAGAATGAACTGCCTCTTCCTGTATTGTCTCAAATGTAATACACAAAATGCCACTCCAAGTCACAGCCAAGAGTCCTCAAACCTTTTTAAACTCCTCCTACAAACCAGTTCCAAAGACTTCCAAACCATACAGTCAGGTAAAGTTACAGCAACAGCCCCACTTCTCAGGTCCAATTTCTTAGCTAGTTTTTAATTGCTGAGACTTAGTACCTGACATGCGCAAATTAGGGGAGGAAAAGTTTATTTTAGCCCACAGTTTCAGAAGGTCACAGTCCACTCATGGGTAGACAGCTGGAAAAATAGTGGAGTCACATGATGGGGTGAAAGCCAGAGCCAGAGCTCCTCACAGAGTAGCAAACCAGCCAAGTCTGGGAGGAAGGGTGGAACCAACACACAAAGCTCCAAGTTTCCACCCCTTCCAGCCAGGTCCCACCTCCCAACAATACACAGTATACACAGATATATGAGGCTTTTGGAGGACACGCTAGATCCAAAGCACAGCAGGGTCCAACCCAGGGCCTTCACGATGAACTACATCCCAGCTCATTGTTTAAAGCTTTCTGTTGTTGTTGTTGTTGTTGTTTGTTTGTTTTGGTTATTTTTGGTTTTTGGTTTTTGATTTTGAAACAGGTCTTGTTAAGCCACTAAGTTGCCCAGGCTGGGCTTGAACTTTTAGTCTTCCTGTCTCAGCCTTCTAGAATACTGGTATCATAGGCCTGTGCCATTTGGCCCAGGTAAAACACCCCAATTTTAGTATAAATGATTGGCCACAAGATCTTAGTGAGCACTTCAGAAAAGCTTAAATCACATACAAAATATGAAAAAATATTCAACTTTACATGTAGTCATATTCATGAAAACTAAAATATTCATACTTTTCAATTTAGCAAAGATACTTCGTTTTAATTTGGAATACACCATGCAGGTAAGAGATAGTTAAACAAACATGATCAAATATTGTTAACAGATTTATAAAATGATACCACCCTTTTGGAGAGCAATTTTACAATGTTTTTCAAAACTCCTTAACACTTTAATTTATGCAGATACTTTGATGAAAACAAACTGAAATATAGGTACACAAATCACAATTATGATAAATAGAAATTTTAAAACTGTAAATATGTATCAATCAGGGAATGATTAAGTGTATATTTAGAATAACATAAAAGCAGGCATCATATTTATGAAGTTCAAAGAAATTGAAAGCACTTTTAAAAATATGTAAAGTTGAATATACATATATATTTTACATATATAAAATATGTACATACATATAAAAATAAGCAAAATAAAAACTGTAATGAACTCTTTAAAAAAATCTATGAATATTAGGTCTAAGGGTGATTTTTCTTCATATACTCTTCTGAATTTCTAAATGTTAAACCATGAATATAGATTATTGTCATAATTGAATTTTTCAACTGATTTTCTTCTCTAGGCTTGTTAGATTTCCCCAGTACATGAAACTTCAGCACTTATACATTCAGCTTGGTATTTATAGTCGAGCTGAGCAGCTCATTTTGTCATGTCCTTCCCTTGTTATAACCTCTCCTAGTTTCCAAGGATCTCAAGGTCAAATGCCATGGCAACATGACCTCCAACCCACCACTAAGCTGCCCCAAACTTGCTTCTTTCTCCTCTCCTAAATGGTATCTATATGCCTATTCCCAACCATTGATTCATCCCTATCTTTCAATCTTGGTCCAGGCTGTATCCCTGTCCAACGGCCTCTTGCAATCCCCTCTGCTACTGCTTATAAGGTTTGAATAACCCACTGTGGCTATCCTAATCTCAGTCGTCACTAACTCATTCTATCCCACTGTCACTTTGACCTTTCTCTTACACAGTCCTTCCTAAATAATTCAAACAGCATTTTTCAAGTGAATTGTCCTTCTCAAAACAAGACCGCACATATTGACATCTACTAAAAATGTCTGAATATGTGCTAAAGTAAAGCAGATATGAACAAGACCAAAGTGACCACACAGAGAAAAATCCAAGGTAGCATTTCTTAGATGTATCCCAGATACCCCAGGGGGACCCTCAGCCATTCATGACCTTCTCCACCAAAGGTAGGCCTTGCCTAACCTAAGAGACCTAATATCAGAAGTAGTAGAATCTTTTTGTATGAGAATTTTCCTATGTACATAATGTTCCCAGATGAGTTGTTCTAGATATTTAGGTTCTCCTACTCTGTGAGAGAATTTCAGCCTCAGTGACTTCATATATATATATATATATACATATATATGTATATATATACACATAGATATATACATATATACATGCACACATATATACATATATACACACATATTTATACACAAATATATATATATATACACAAATATATATATAAAGATATAGATATATTTGAGACTGGGTCTTGCTCTATAGTCCAATCTGGTCCTGAACTCAATATGGAGCCCAGGCTGGCCTTGGACTTCAGAGTGCTGGTGTTACAAGGAATGCACCGCCCGGCTTTATGTGGGGCTGGGGAATCAAACCTAGGGCCTTACACTTGCTATGCAAGAGCTTTAACCTCTGTGTCCTCCAATCCTGATTTCAAGGAAGGAGAAAAGTAGAGTCTTAGCTCAAGAGTTCCTGAGAAACATAGTTCTTTCAAATACCTCCAGTAGCCAAGCAGCTCTCTTGGCTCCTGTATCATTTTTAAGTACAGAGGTTGCTCCTACTGAGACTGCAGGTGTGAGGGAATGAACCTAATACTCACTGATCACTTATCATATTAAGCATCACTTGTTTTGAGCACTTAAAGAGGGCTAAAAACGTGGCATGCATCATCCAATCCTGGACCGTCCTTTTCAGATGGAGACACAGTGTCTCAAGGTCACTTTCTTACAAAAGGATGCGTATCTCAAAAGGAACAAGGCCATATAGACAATTCGTGCTTCCAAAACCTTTGATCTTTCCATCACCATAGGGATGTCCTCATAAATCCTTCATACCCACTCTAAAGTGTTAGTGACCATCCCAATCAACAAATCCTTCTTGATATCTAACCTAATTCCTGAATGCCCAACTTCAAGCCCTTTTCCTTCCATTTTCTTCTCAGGAGAATTGATCTAAGCTTTGAAACAATCGGTCTTCTGCCAGAATTGTTAAATCACCCTTGGCCTTCTCTCAGGATTAATCATTCTAGATCTTTCCCATCCTGATTTTTTTTGGACCATTATTCACTTTCTGTCTCTTCTTCCAAACACTCTTCTCCTTCTCTGCATCTCTCTGACATGCACTCTCCGTTTTTAAAAGGTGCTTAAGAATTTCCAGGGCTGTTTGGGGTTGCTATTTTTGTTTATATTTTATCTTAGTTGAGTGGGTTGAGAGTTGGAAACATTAGGACTGGGAACATTTCCATTTGTTCAAATATATAGAGTACCTTGTATCTAAGAGAAGAGAGATTAGAAAAAAGCTCAAAGGTTAAGGGCCAGGGAAATAACATAAGAGAACCAGAATAAGTGAGTTCAAATGAAAATGAATTAGAAACACAGGACTCAATTTCCCTGAGGCCTTCAATCTTACCAGGCAGTGTGCTGGATAAACTAGATTCAGATTTGATTTATCAAATTCAAATTATTTTTTTTAAAAAATGAGTAGGGTGCTGAATATACTTCCAGCCCTCTCAGTAGCAGAATTAAGCACCATCTAAGAGAGCCACTGCACCTGAGTAAGTCAAGGCTGGGTGCCTGCCTCAGTCACTCCAATCCAGTATTTTCTGGCAAGGAAGTTTCCAGTGCGCTATAGAAACTAAAAGACAAGGCTGAAAATCAAGAGACATGGGTTTCGACCCTGACTTCCCCACTAAATTGGATGACTTTGGCAAGTCCCTTTACTTCCCTTAGCCTCAACTTTCCCAAATAAACATAAAGATAAAGATAGTAGTGCTGAGGTTAATTCCAGGGCCTTGAGCTTGCTGGACAAGTTTTAGCTATATTCCTAAGTCAGTTCTTTCAATTTTAAAATAAAATGCTAAAGACTACATGATCTCAGATACAAGTTCTTTCTATACCTTGTATTTCATTATTCTCCAATGAGTATCAGGTCGTATAATGGCATTCAACAAATGCTTTTCCAACACAATGCTTGGTGAAAAGATAGTTCAATGGATTCATATGTTTGTGAAACGCTATAGATGTGAACTCTCGAGATTCACGTGGGCCATTAATATATTGAAGATTCTATGAAGACCTAAAGCAAAGGAGAGAAGTGTAATTTAATTTCTTTCTGTAATTTACAACACAGAACTCTTTTATAACGATTATTTCCCCCGACCCCAGGGAATATATTTTTGGAACTACTGAAAATAAAGATATAAAGAGGTGAAGCCTTTACCTCTTCACCTCTCGCCTCTGAAGTTTATCAGTTGCACTTCCCTCCAGAGCCATGGCAGAAGTGGAACGCTCCCCTCAAAGCTAGAGGCTGTGCCCTTAAAGAGCATGCCGGATAGCACACAGAAAGACCCAGAATATCCAGGTCGACAAACAAAACCTATATTAAGATGGCAAGGTAACAAATTACGTATGGATTAGGATTTTGTCTTTGCTGCCTTAGGCCTTAGGCTACAGGTGCATCCCATTTGAATACCGCCAGTAGAGGACCTCACAGCACTCTCCCCTTCAGAAAGTTGACTGTTTCTGGACAAACAGAGCCACAAGGCCATCAAGAGAAAAACATCTCTCTTGGTTTCCGTTTTGGAAAAAGTCTAACCTCACTGAAAAGCTGACTTAGTCTAGTAGGCTTTCATAACAACATACCCCAGCTTGTGTGCTTAAACAGCAGAAATTTATTTTCTCCATTCTAAAGGCTAGAAGTACAAGATCAAGGTGCAACCAGAGCCTCTAGTTTACATATGATTGTCTCCTCACGTGGCTTTTCCTCTGTGTTTGCCTATGACAAGAAGGAGAATCCTGATGTCTCTTCCTCTTATTGTAAGTATATTTACCACTTTACATTAGGGTTCGACCCTTACAATCTCATCTAGCCTTAATTATCTCCTTAAAGGTATTCTTTTTATGTAGTGTCCTCTTGGGAGGTTAGGACTTCCACATATGAATTGGGGGTGGGGAAGTAGGGGCCACAATCCACTTCCTAACAGAGAGATTCCTATAGATTGTACAAAGGGGGAGGAAGAAAGGTGAGTCTGGGAGCTTAAGAATCAAAAGGAATCAAAACAAGAAGCAACAGAAACAATACTCCAGGGATAAATGAAGGAAAATGGTCTCTAGGCATTGCAGTGCCCCTGGAAAGTGATAGGACATGAAGGGGGTTGGCTCATGACACACCTTGAAAGGTTGTGCCCTGGCACCATGCATGACTGTATGGACCAGCTTAGCATAGAAGGCAAAGAACCACTGTCCTCTATATCATGCTGACTTGGACAAGGAGGACAACAGAGGGACTTGTGTGGAAACAAAATCTAAGATAACTGCCAAATGCAAAAAACCTCAGGAAGAGACTCAGAAATTGTGAAAAGTAATTTTCTCTATACCTAAAATAATGAAATCTTGCAGCAGACTGAATTTTTTAAAGAAATAAGCAAAATCATACACTTTGCATTTGGGAGAATATTTCACACTTGGCATGAATATTACCAGAGATAGGCAGGGATGGCAGTGCTGAACAGGATGGGAGATAAAGCTACTAAGAGCCAGCCCAGCTCTTGGTGAAAAAGTTTTGATAGGTACCAGGCAGGAGACATAGCAGTGATAGCAATGTAAATCTGTCTCCTGAGCCAAATTCTAATAACCTACTCCGTCTGCCACTCCTACTGGACTTGATTAAGGCTATATTAAGCTCCCTGTGGCTACTATAAAAACTTTTTGCAAAGTTGGTGGCCAGAAAAAAATCAGAAAGGTATTATCTCAGAGTTCTAGTGGCCAGCAGTCCAAAATTAAGGTTCCAGAAGGCCACATTTTCCAGAGTATGCAGGGGAGACTGCTTTTTGCCTTTTATAGCTCCTGATGCCTACCAACACTCTGGCTCAAGGCTGCCATCACTCCAATTATGGTCACCATCTTCGTAAGGCTGCTTTTTCTGTATATTTGTCTCAATACTTCCTCTCACACATGGAGACACATGGAATTGCAACTAGGGTCTACTCTGCTAATTCAGGAAAAACATCCACAGGAATCTTAATTCAATCACATCTTTTGTAAATTAAAACATGATTACAGGTTACAGGGTCTGACATGGATCTCTTTTGAGAAGCTATTTTCAACTCAGTATAATGAGGTGGGGGCCAAGAGAAAGTTGACCAAGTGCAACACGTCCCCCACTAGAAAAGTACCATCAGCACAGCCGCTGGCACAGGGCCTAGTCACCTGAGTTTATGATATTTGTTGAACAAAGCCTCTGCTGAGGCAATGAGAACTAAAGCCATGAGCTAGGCTCATTCTCAAGAGAAGTTGACAGTGTACTCTACATTTCTGGATTCTTTTTCACTAAATGAACTTACAAACAAAAAATGGGGTTAGGGAAGGAGGAAGACATGCACATAAAGGTATCAGCCTTAAAATTCCAGCTTTTGAAATTACTATGCAAAGAGACGGAAAAAATACCATTTGCTTTCATAATCATTTCATAAAAGAATATTTTAACACAAAAAGGAAAGTCATTCCCTCAGAATAAAGGACAGCCCTTAAAACTGAATATATCTGGCTCCATTAAAAACTCACACTCCTTTTTTTTCCCCTTAGTTTGTCACAAATGAAAATTTCATCACAGGCCTGTACCAGCCTGCAAATGAGCATTCAGAAGCAAATACAGAGGAAAAAAAAACAAAAAACAAAAAACAAATTGGGGGTGGAAAAAAAGCTCTAAGCATCCATTGAAAGAGTCCCCTTCCCCAAGTACCCAAAGCTGGCCATGTGAATTCCAAGGCACAATACTGTGACACCTTATCTGCCCACTAGGCAGCCATGCACCCTCCTGCCAGGACTCCTGAGAAGGAAGATGGGGGACCCCCACTGACTCTGCTCTCATTATATAGTCTTGACCCCTCCCTCCAACTCCTCCCCTCCAGACTTCTTCCTTCTCAAGGACCAACTCAACTTCTGCCTATTTCTTCTTGCAAATACTGCTCCCTTCATGGCCCCAACATAACATCTCATAGGCCTTTGCCATTTTAATGCCTGTTATCCTCACTGCCAGCCTCACTAGGTGAGCCTGAGGTGCAGGCACACATGCCCCTGTGCAAATGTATGAACTCTCCAGAGTCTTCTCCCTGCAGGCTGGGCAGGCAGCATTTGCTTCCTAAAGACCTGTGTCCCTGCTCTGCATCTCCAGGCCCAGGCCTAGACAGCTACCTTTATTCTATCTAACTCCACCTATGCTGGCCCTGCAGGCAGATAGTGGCAGATAATGTTCCTTGGGAAGGACAGAGGCAGCCTTTCCCAGGGTACTCAACTATAAATTCCAGCTTCTCTTCCCATTCTGACAAGGATTCTCTTTGCAAATCCCAATATGGAAACTGCACAATGTCCAATGTCAAGGGCCTCACACATTTGGCAGTGAACTCACATCTGACATACATAAAGGAGCCAAGACAAGACTTTCACCATTTCCAGGCCTGTTCTAGGGAAACTCACAGAATGCACATGGATGACCCTCCAGTTAATCAACACAGATGCACAGATACAGGAAATATTTTTTATATAAGTACTTAATCTGCCTTTCTTACATGCCCATATTTGTGGTTCATAAAAAAAAGTAAAGCAAAGTGAAGAAAATAAGTCAGAAAATGGTCTATTCTTCACATTTTTATTTTTAAAAATGAATGTGTATGTATAGATGAACCTTCACACACACACACACTGGCTCAGAGGTGCTGGGTATTTAAGAGATGCTGAGGAGCAGCCATCCTCTCTCCTAACTCTCCGAGACTTAACATCTCTGTTCTCATTTTGCAGGTCAGGAAACAGAAGCACAAGGAACCAAGTCATTTGCTCAAGACTGTGGTTGGCAGCCATCAGAAGAAGGCAGAGTCCAGATATTCCAGCTCCTAGGTGCCTCTTGCCTTCTACTGCCCTATTTGCCATATCTACACTGCACAATGTAGTCACTCAAAACATAAACTGAAGTACAGGTTTAGAGGTAGGATGATAGTTGTATTAATTTTAATTTTTCTTTGTATTCTTGTCCATATTTTCTGTAATGACCGAGCCCACTCAGTCAGTCAACGAGAACTCCAGAGGGGGAATGCGGATTGAAGAAAGCTGGACTCTTGCAAGGGTCCCTACAAAGGACGCTTTATTTTCTACTGTCTTCTTTTATACTCTCCTTGCCTTCCCACTAATTAACAGTCACGTTTTTCCACACCTGATCCAAACCACAAACGGTCAAAACAAGGAACCACAAACCACTAACGGTCAAAACAACACTCGCAAAGGGTCAAAACAACACCTGACTTAGATTGCTAACACCTGGAATTCCAAATGGTCAAAAGGTAAAGGAACCTGGCCGAGGTCAGCAATCCTGAGGCTCCCGGGCCCTGAGGGCCCCAACATCTCCCCCTTTTTTATTTTTTTTCCAAGGAGAGCTAGAAGGTTCTATGTGGCCACTGCATAATTGCTCCTGTACTAGCTGTTCAGCAGCTGCCACCTTTTCAGTTGTTAAGGGCCACTGATTAACCCATCCAGGGGAATCACTATTCCAAGTGATTTTGTCTGCATGGGGTACAGGCATTTCAGCAGTCCCACAGGGAAAATACCCTAGGCCCCGTTTTAAATAATTGCTGGGCAATTGTATTGGTTCTTTTACTCCTTGTCCAAATTTTCCTAATCCCTGAGCGGGTAAATATCCTTGATCCATCACTTGTTGGCTAACAACATTACTGAGGGAATAAAGATAGACTCCCATACATTGCATAATGTCTCTTCCCCATAAATTAACAGGCAATCCAGGAACTATATAGGGTCGAAAATGTCCAGAATGTCCTTCATTATCTCCCCAAAACAAGAAATCACTGCTTTGCTCAGGACTTTGTTTGTCCTATTCCCCGCAGCTGAGTAAGAGTGCATTGTTTAGGCCAATTACGTGGCCAGTGTTTATGAGCAATAACAGAAATATCAGCTCCAGTATCTAACAGGCCTCGAAAGGACTTACCTGTACCTTCAAAGTCAATTCTGGCCTTTGTGCCATCAAAGCCTGCATCCAGTATGCATCAGAGGAACCAAAGCCCTGTGGTCCTCTTGTTTTTTGCTGACTCTTATTCTTAGAAGGAGTTAAGAATTAAGATTTGAGCAATCCTCTGACCAGCTGAAATGGTAGATATACCAAGGGGAGATGATACCATTAACTTAATTTTGCCCATATAGTCAGAGTCTATAACACCTGGGGCAACAATTATCCCTTTCATAGTGGAACTGCTTCTCCCTAATACAAGTCCCACAGTTTGAGGCTGTAATGGCCCACAAACTCCCGTTGGAAGTGCCTGCATCCCCATTTCAGGGGTTAATACTGTGTAGGTGGAGGGACTGAGGTCCAGTCCTGCGCTGCCTGGGGTTGCCCTAAAAAAGTCTTGAATGGATTGTTTTGCTGGGGGAGAAACTGTATTGCTGCATCGGGGCCTGGGGCGGGCCCCTCCTCCCGATTCCCGGAGGGAAAGGATTATCCAAACTGAAATGATTACCCAAATGGTCCCGTTTTGATTTACACTCATTAGCCCAATGTTTACCTCTCTTACAGTGAGGGCACAGTCCAGGCTATTTGGGCAGCTTAGGAGATTTACCAAAAGATTTTTGAGGACAGAATTTAACTTGATGACCCATTACGCCACATCCATAACAACTACCAGGAGGGCCAGTTGCTCGCCGAGGCTTTGTCCTCTGCCCAAATAAAATTTCTTTTATTGTTTTTCCCTGAAGGGCTGCCGCCATTACCAGACCCTGAGTGTAAGATGACCCAATGTCAGCACAAAGCTGAATGTAGTCAGATATGGTTCCCCGTTTTTTATATGGGCGGATAGCCGCTTGACATGCAGTGTTGGCATTTTCATAAGCCAACTGCTTAACCAGAAGCATTCCGGCTTCAGAATCTCCAAAAACTTTTCCAGAGGCTTGCAAAAGCCTATCATATCAAGAAATTCCTGGAAAGGTTCATCAGGCCCCTGTCTAATTTTAGAAATGTCACAGTGAAGAGAACCTTTAGATGGTAGTTTTGTCCAAGCTCTTTGTGCAGAAGCATTAATTTGAGCAGAGACATCTGGATTATATAAGAGTTGATTTGGAATATCTGCAAATTGACCTCCTGTAAGCATGTCATAATTAACCCCCGCATTATTGGCCTGAGCATTCAATTGAGCAGTTTTCTGACATTGTTCAGCAAATTCAGTTTTCCACAGTAAATAGTCTCCTCCAGAAAGGCAAGCCTTGGGGAGATGTTTCCAATCTCCGGGAGGGACAGCATCTGTAGCTAAATCTTCTAGTATAGTTAGAGTAAAAGGAGCGGTTGGCCCATATTGAGCACAAGCAGCCTTTAGCTCTTTTATCTGTTCAAACACCACAGGGCGATGGGATCGAACTACATTACCCTGTGCGTCAGTTTCCTCAAATACC